>BQNB010119898.1:0-17967 GCA_026074375.1 Tanacetum coccineum
CTTAACACAAGTACTAAGAAGAACACAATATAAATAACTTTGCTATTTTTTATTAATTTCTATTTCAATACTAAACTGATTGAATGCATACCTAGCATCTATGCCGTTGGGTTCCTTTTATACACCAAGGAAAACCCTAATGGGCTTTACAAACACGTTAAAGGATAATACTTATCCTTTCCTATCATTTCTCTCTAATATAACTATTCTGTTACTAACAGACTTAACTAAAACAAGAACAGTACTAACTATGTCTATTATACTGCTAGACTTAACTTAGTACTAGCAGGCTTATCTATGACTACCAGACTTAACTTAGTGCTGGCAGACTTAACTATGTTCTACCAGACTTAAGTGCTATAACTAACAGACTTAAGTCTGTTTACAATATTTCCTAATAGTTAATTAAAATAAAGATAAGCATTACTTTATACTCAAATAAGGATCAATAAATGGAGAAAATTCTTCATAATGAAAAGGATATGATGATTCTTCAAGTCGGTAAAGAGGCAAATGCAGCGCATTTCACAGGAAGTGCGGCGTACTTTCTGCGTTTTTTCAAAATTTTCATATTTTTCCAGAAAAACCAGCGTACTTATAACCAAGTGCGGCGTACTATTTAGATTTTCAATTAATGAACTTATCATTTTTAGATTTCTAATCATTTTAAACTTATTATTTCAATTAATTCTTAGATAGTTAAAATAACTCCTAATTTTAAACATGGTATTCATAACATAATCATACAAAAGATCATAAACAATTAGTCTCATATTTTTAAGATCCTTAAAGTAAATAAGCATGTCAAAACATGTTATAAGCTGAACATCATAAACAAATATGACATCTAGGCAGACAATTCTAATAAGCATTTGCTAATTAGTGGTGCATTTTGTAACACCCCCAAATTGGGTTGCAGCGGAATATGGGTCCTGGGCGTGTTACTTCATGAATCAACAACACAAGATATATATAGAATGACTAAAAAGTCGTTTGAAAACGATACATTGGATTTAACAAAGTCATTGTTACAAAAGCATGTAGCTTAACTTGTTCACTTAATCAAATACAAAGATTTTCAGCCCATAACAGATTACAAAATGAAATGCGACAAAATCTTTAATGCATGACATCCAAATCAAAACCACCAATGTATCCATCGCACCTTGTGCTTATTGATCCCCTGAAAAACATTGCTTTAAAACGTCAACAATATGTTGGTGAATTCATAGGTTTGATAAATCATATATTGTAGGACCACAAGATTTCCCCAAGTGTATGATAATGCAACAGATGCAGATATCATATAAATGTAATTACGTTGCTCTAAGCTCATGACACTGAAGCTTGACGTGTATGAATACCAAATTAATGGCCTACATTGCCCGTGATGATGTTCTAACCCGCAACATCCTTTATTCGACATGGTATACGTTCGTTTGTCTAGTGATAGCTAATCACCCGAACGGGGTTGTCAAACCCAATAGATCTATTAATAACATTCGCGCTCACAATTAACAGTTCATGATAATGGGCTCAGATATGGGTTATCGCTACTTAGGCAACACGTAATCATAACATGAAACTTAACCACTTGTGTCCAATTGTAAAGCATTGCATGTCTTTCACCCCAAAAACTTTGTAAAACAAAAGCATGTAAAATGTGGGGCTATGAACTCACCTTGAGTGAGTAATGTCGAGTGTATCACAATTAACGCGCCACGCGAATTGATCAAATGCAACCTAATTAAATTAAGGTCGTGTAAGTACTGAGTACTTAGTCTAACAACATTGAATATAATCTAATAGTTGTTACATTGTACTATCGTTCGGGCTATCATAATTAAAGAGGTCATGACATGACGTTCGAGGAGTTAGGACACTTTAAATCGTAAATCCAACAACTCGTCGAAACGCCATCCGAAGAGGCCTCATTATGAAACTCCCTAGTAATATAGTACTTTGATAACCACATAATATTCTATATAGCTCAATCACCAACTAATGGTTTTGGAAAAATTGTGTTTAATAAGTTAAAACGTTTATAATTACCGTTTAGTAAAACTGGCGTAACTTTCGCGTTTTAAGCCCGATTCTCGCGTTTCTTATGTCCATCTTTTCGTATTAAGACGAGTTATCATAAATTGACATTTTCAAATTTCGGACCTGCTGGTGAACAGTAAAAATTACTGTTCACATCAGACCCTATGTATATTTTTATCGATTTAATTGTCGTAAAACCCGTAAACGTCGTATTTTATTCGTTATAGCTCCGTTTTTAACGATTCTTTCGAGGACGTTCTCGTATTTGAAAGTTCTATATATTTATGAGGTTTACAAAAATATAACTTTCTGTCATGAATAGTAACTTTTATAAAAATAGTTTTATAAAAGTATTAATTGTCGTAAACTCGCGAAATTCATAACTCGTTCGTTATTAATTGAAAAATTACGATTCTTATCATTTTGGAATCCTAAAAATATGTATTATTTGTTAAAAATACCAACCCTTGCTGTTTATAATTTTTATAAAAATGTTTTTATAAAAATTTACTTACGACATCGTTTATTAACGTATAACTCGTTTTTAACGTAACTTTTTCGTTATTAATCCGTTTAACAAGTTTCTTACTTTTTCGGAATCGTCGTGAAATGTATTATCTTATAAAAATATAAAATAAATATGTAAAAATTCGGATTTGGGACAGAATGTTTATGCTTGTTTGTTAAGTCCATTTATGATCTTTTCTTTATACTTTACTACTTTTGTATTTTACCACAAGTCTCATATATCATATACTTTATAAATCATACATATATGATGTCTCATTTGTCCATAATAGTCCTTATGTGTCCAAGTTACTTATGTCAACAAATCCATTAATCTATTTTAAAACCATAACATTACTTAAGTAAACTTAATTTACTAGTTTTCTAAATAATCATTTTTACACATAACCAAGTGTGTACAATTGTATTTCTTTCCATATGAACTTATTTTAGTGTTATATTAACATGATTAAAAGTCCATAATCAATATTAACATGTCTTATGTATTTCTTTAAGTTGAAACATATTATGAAGTTATGAAAACCCTAATTTACTCATAATCATGTTTACTCCAAAACCATATGATACAACATTTTACCATCACTTTTAACATGATATATGTATTAACACAACATATATATAAGTCACCCATATGATCATTTCAAGTGAAAACCTCATTTTCTTGATAAACTCCTAAATGGTGATTTAAGCTAAAATAGAAATTATATATGCATGAAAACTTATAAAATGAAAGCATAAAGGTTTAAAGTGGACCTTATGATGAATGATGATGATGATAATTAAGTGATAAACCCTTGTTTAATCACAAAACCAAAGCTTGCACAAAGAAACCCTAGCTTTTCTTAATAGAAACCCTAGCTTTCTTTCACTTGATTAATACTTGGAAATGGTTAACCAATGCTTGCAAATACCTTAGTACATCTTAGGATATGTGTATATAGAAGTGTAAGGGTTGTAGAAAATTTTGTATGGATTTAGTTGGGTGGTTGTTTTGTGCCGTGGCCAAAGAGAGAGCAAAAGGAAGAGTTTTTGTTGAATTTTTGCTAAGTGTTTATGTATATGTGTTATCTCTTTCTAGTAATGCATGTATATAAGATATAGATGGTCAAAAAGATGCAATAGTTAGTCAAGGAACATAGTAAGGTCCTAGGGATGGGTCTTTAGTCAATTAGACAAGGTATGGTGTTGCATAAATGAAGTAAGGTGTGTAATTGACCAAGTTGTAAGACTTATCAACATTATCATGTATATATTCATATATGTTGTATGAATTTCGGCAAAACAAAGATAGATATGATATATTTATGTAACTTTTATTTATTGGGTATAAAAGTGGGTATTTGTTGAAGCGTAGAAAAGTTTTCGTGGTTCCGGGAGTGCCTAAACGCAATTTATCGCGAAACGTATACACTTTACGTATCCGATAAAAATTTAAATGAACAAAGTTATTATTATCATTAAATAATTATATAACCTTGGGATGTAAACATTAATTGTTTTGATGCCCGTTTAATTGACGCTAATTTTTTGGCGGTACGCGATTTAATTAACGTTGTTACAATTTTAAGCAAACCGTACATTAATAAAAATAAAATAGCACATTTTTGACGTCGTCCAAAGACTTGAAAACACAGGGGTGTTATAGACTTCCCCGAAAACGAGCCTTGTCCTCAAGGCTCACAATGCACTACTTGACGACGGTGTGGTCTTGGTGAAGAGTTGTGGATATTTCTTCTTGAATTGGTCTTCACGCTCCCACGTGTACTCAGGACCTCTCTTGGAGTTCCATCGAACTTTGACCAATGGGATCCGACTTCTCTTCAACCGTTTAACCTCTCGGTCCACTAATTCTACCGGTTACTCAAAACAAAATGAAGTTGGTCGTCCAAAATTAAGTCATCCAACGGAAACGGCTAATGGTTTTTTCGTCGGGCATGACTCTTTTTCAGCTTAGATACATGTAACGTTTATGGACTCTGCTTAATTCTTCTGGAACGTTCAAGCTTGTAAGCACTTTCCAACCCTTTCTTCACTCTTAAAAGGTCCCAACATACCTAGGGTGTTTAACTTCCCGTTGCCAAAACGATACGGACCCCTTTCAAGGAGAAACTACTTTAAGCATGACTTTATCCCCGACTTGGAATTCCATTGGCTTACGCTTCAGATCGGCGTAACTCTTCTGTCGATCACGAGCGGCTTGCATCCTCTGCTTGATCTGGATGATTTTCTCAGTGGTCTCTTGAATCAATTCTGGACCGAGTATTTGAGCTTCTCCAACTTCAGTCCAACAAACAGGTGAGCGACATTTCCGACCATAAAGTGCTTCAAATGGTGCGGCCTTGATGCTAGCGTGATAGCTATTGTTGTATGAAAACTCGACTAATGGCAAATGGTTAACCCAACCCTTTCCAAAGTCGATAGCACAAGCACGCAACATATCCTCGAGAGTTTGAATGGTCCTCTCGCTTTGCCCGTCGGTTTGCGGATGGTACGCAGTACTCATATCCAAGTTTGTACCCAAAGCACTCTGAAGTGACCTCCAGAAATTTGATGCGAATCTCGGGTCACGATCGCAAATGATTGAGACGGGTATCCCATGCCTCGTGACCACTTCCTTTAGGTACAATCTTGCAAGTTTATCCAAAGGATCGGTCTCTCTCATCGGTGTGAAGATCGCAGACTTAGTGAGTCGGTCAACGATCACCCAAATTGTGTCATAACCTTGAGACGTCTTAGGAAGCTTCGTGACGAAATCCATGGTGATGTTATCCCACTTCCATTCGGGTATCTTGGGTTGTACCAACAATCCTGACGGCCTTTGATGTTCGGCCTTGACCTTAGCACAGGTCAAGCACTTATTAACATAAGTGGCTATGTCGGCTTTCATGTTGGGCCACCAGTATAACTTCTTCATGTCTTGGTACATTTTGTCGGAACCCGGATGAATAGAGTATTTCGATTTATGGGATTCGTGCATGATCACAGTTCGTAAATCGCCATAACAAGGTAACCAACTCCTGCCATTGAGGCACAGGGTTCCATCCGCACGTGGTTCCAACTTTTGTTCTCTAATAGCTTCTGGAAATTTAGCATTTTCAACCAACATTCCCCCAACGTCTTCACTCTTAATGTTCTCGGGTTTTCGCGCTTCGGTCTGAGCATTTAAGTCTAGTGGAAGATCCAAACTAATGTCATAAACCAAGGCTCGAACTCTTAGCGGTGCATGTGTTTCTCGTTCTTTCCTTCTCTAAAGCTGTCAGCAACGACATTGCTTTCCCCGGGGTGTAAGAATATCGCAATCGTAATCATTAACAACTCCAACTTCGTCGTTGCCCATGTCAGCTCTTTCTGCTCTCGGAATGTGTTGCAATCCTTGTGAATCGGGAACACCGTGACTTAGTTCCAGATAAAATAATGTCTCAGATCTTGAGAGGCAAGATTACCACTGCACCACGTTCTAAATCATGAGTTGATGAGTTTTCTCTCATGAATCATCAACTGTCGTGATGCATACGAAATCACTTTGTTCTCTCTGCATCAATCCAGGCCCAAACCCCCTTCTTCGAGCGTCGCAGTATGCGATGAAATCTTCGCTTCCTTCAGGTACTGCAAGATTGGTGCACTGCACAACTTTTGCTTTAAACAGTTGAAAAGCTGCTTCTTGTTTATGCCCATTCAAACTTAATCTTTTTCTGGGTGAGCTGGTCATCGGTTTTGCAATATTCGAAAACCCTTCAAGAATCCTTCGATTAGTATCCAGCAAAAGGGGGTGGGGGGGGGGGGGGTGGGGAGCAAGACCCAAAAACTGACGAATCTCCGTTGGTGACTTAGGAGATGTCCAATCCTTAATGGATTCAATCTTGGCTGGATCCACATGAATTCCTTCACTATCGATCACATGTCCTAAGAACTGTACCTTAGGAATCCAAAATTCACATTTGGAAAACTTGGCATACAACTCTTCCTTCTTAAGCAATTCCAAGATCTGCTTGAGGTGTTCTTCGTGTTCTTTCTTATTCTTCGAATATATCAGAATGTCATCAATAAAGACAATCACAAATTTATCCAGGTATGGTTTGCAAACCCGATTCATAAGGTCCATGAATACGGCAGGTGCGTTTGTCAAACCAAACGGCATAACTTGAAATTCGTAATGCCCATAACGAGTTCTGAAGGCAGTCTTCGGAATGTCTTCTTCTCGAACCCTCAATTGGTGATAACCTGATCTTAAGTCAATCTTCGAGTAGACACTCGACCCTTGGAGCTGATCAAATAGGTCATCAATTCTTGGGAGCGGATAACGGTTCTTCACCGTTAATTTATTCAGTTCCCGGTAGTCAATGCACATCCGGAATGACCCGTCCTTCTTCTTGACAAACAGGACCGGAGCTCCCCAGGGTGAGGAACTAGGCCTTATAAAACCTTTGTCGGATAGCTCCTTTAGTTGCTCAGATAATTCCTTTAACTCAGAAGGCGCCAGTCGATAGGGTGCCCGTGCCACCGGTGCAGCACCAGGTACCAAATCAATTTGGAATTCCACTTGTCGAGTCGGAGGAAGA
Source organism: Tanacetum coccineum (assembly GCA_026074375.1). Lineage (NCBI taxonomy): Eukaryota > Viridiplantae > Streptophyta > Magnoliopsida > Asterales > Asteraceae > Tanacetum > Tanacetum coccineum. The sequence continues at coordinate 7,131 of BQNB010119898.1, forward strand.
CCCGGCAAGTCTTCAGGAAATACTTCAGGAAAGTTTTGAACTATGGGTACGTCCTCAAGTCGCTTCTCCTCCGACTTGTCTTCAATCTCTTTTGTGGTGACATGTGCTAGAAAGATAGGAAAACCTTTCTCTATGTACTTCTGCGTTTTAGTGCAAGAAATGATGTTTAATCGTGTCACATTTCCCTGGGTACTTCCGTCACCGTGTATGGTCAGGGTTTTATTTTTACAGGGGATGCGAACAATCTTCTCGGCACATTGATATGACGCTTGGTGCTTTGCCCACACCAATCCTACGATTATAGCATCGAATATACCAAGTTTCTACCGGGCATTTTCATTAAGTTTATGTTGATTGGTGGTTTAGGAATTTAATGTGCAACTTAAGTATAGTGTTTAAACCCGATTATCCTCCCGGCGTCTAGTTCAACATTCATATTAGTGATCTAGGTAGAAGGTGTGATGTCAATTTGGGAGGTAAATGCAGTAGTAGACACATAAATCTTCGATCGGCTACCGTATTTCAAACAAGATCTACGCAATAAACGATGTTTAGAAGGAACGTACCGCATCGACAGTGTCCGGGTTTGCCCCCGCATTTCCAACCAATACACCTTCGCTGGAGCCCTCTATTCCCAGCTTGATTACCTCGGTTGCCTTTGTTGTTCTTTCAGTCTTGGACGATTCCTTTCTGAAGTAGCCCCTGAGTCCACACTCAAAAGCAAGTAGGTTTCTGACCGATCCGGTGCCTTCTGGTTGTTATTGTTGTTGCATTTCCTGTACCTCTACAAGTCACGAGCGATGTGACATATTTGTTAATTTTATAGCATTAGGAGCACGACGGACCGTCATTGGTGGGGTAATTGCATTTTGCGCATAGGGGTCTAGATCCCCCATATGGTTTCTATCCCTGATCCAGCAGTGTACGCACCTCCCGGTGTTCTGCTCTTGTTCTGGCTGTTGTTGTTTGATCTGATTGCTTTTTTTCCCCCCCGTTTATTGGGAAAGTGTTTCAGACTTTCTCTTGTTTTTTAGCTTGTCTTTCCGCCATGGTACTGCACTCGCTTGTCCTATCAATTCGCGTGGCCATTTCGATAGCTCTTGCTTTGTCTTTGGCTTTGAAGCCACAATGTTTTACCATGGATCATGGTCGGCAATCCCCGAATACTTTCAATTTTATCCGCCTCCTCAGGGAAACATTCTAACAACAGTAGTGCTTCGCTCTTTGAAAACGTTGTTGTTACTAGACCACATCAGTACCTATTACCTTCAAGTTCCACAACTCAGCTTCTAGCTTCCTTCATTTCGTTTCGTGGACAATATTGTCAGTCATCTTCTTTTCAGATTCACCCAAGTCATTGAAATAAGCAAAACATTCATGTAACAGTCATAACATGGGTTATTCCACAATGTCAAGGCACCTGCTAACAGGAGTTAAGGTAGCAAATGTGATCTGATTTTCGCGAGGCAATTGCTTATTCGGAAACGCAGTCTCCTTCTTTCAAAACCATTGGGGATTAAACTCAACCATCTCCCTCGGATGCCCTTGAATACAGAGGTTCTGCATTTCATGAAATCTGGTAAGAGCACTATCGAGTAACGAATTCAGATCCCCTGACACCCCCGTCCCCGAAGCATGACTATCAGTTGCCATTTCTAGTTGCGTCACGTGCGGCCAAGGCGGGCACTTGACTCCTTGATGATCATGTTTGGAGTGAGGCATTAGTGACAGTAGTGGTTGTGGTTGTGTTGGGTTTGTTGTGGTTCGTGGCTGTGGTTGTCCTAGGCTCTTTTTGGTGCCATTTTCCTACAAATCTAGAAAATAAAATATTTGTTAGATTTCATAAAAATCCAATAAACCACGACATGACATATCCTGAAAATTAAAGTTGAGATACATCACACAGTGAAATGTACAATTGAATTTGTAATTAACAAAGATATAACCAAATCGACATTACTTCATCACATATTCGATTTAAACATGAATAATACTCCATTTCATATATACGGAAAAACATACTGATGATTGGTGTGGATACAAAAGGATCATATGTTTAGGTTACAAATAAAAACATAACAACCTAAAGCCTTACTGCCGGGGATTAAACCCGTACTAACCTAGTAGGCTATATACAAAACAATAGCCATAACAGAGTCTAATATAAGAACTGCTACCAGCTCCTCTGGCAGGCTCCGGCTGTGCAGGACCTCAGCTGGTCCTGCTGTCCAGTAAGGTTAGTTAACTGTCCTGCAATGTCATAACCTGTCCGTAAGTCGGTCACCCAGCCCTGCAGTGTGTGGCGACCCGTCGCTGTAGTGGTGAAACCATCTCCCTTGTTACTGTCTGTACAACAGTCAAGGTCTGACAATATGCTCGTAGTTCGAGTGCGGTCGCGGCAGCTCTCAGCTCTCTCATCTCCTCCCGCCTCTGCGGTCGGTCATTACAAACTCTGACATCGCTCTTGCCTTCCTACGAACGGCAGACTGAAACTCTGTGATTCCTCCATCTGTGCATAGACTGTGGTCCGTAGAGATATAACCCCTCCATGAGCAAGATCGCTGAAATCCAATGGCTCGTCTCATAGCCTTCTTCTGGACATTTGCCAGCTCGGTCTCATGCGCTGAGTGTCGCGCTTTATGAGTACGTCTATTCCCGAAACAACTTTTGACCCGACCGGCCCAATAAATGTCTCTGTCCCTGCTCCTCATCCAACACGTGTAAATCTCATTGTATCTCTCTAACCAACGACTCAACTCCCTCATGTGTGCACCAATCTGTATCTGTACTAACCGGAGCTCCCTTAAAGTCTCACGATTGGATCCCATGATCTGTAATCCATATCAACGTACCTCTTCAGGGGCTCACGTCTAACAACCTGTCCTTAGTGGCAACACAATCCGTAATCTTGCCCTAAAAACCTCCAGCTGGTCTAGCAGCAGCAGCGGCGGAGCTCTCTCCGACCTCATACCCGGGGGACCTAGCCGTATTTAGTGCAAGACCTTAATCCCAATCCGAGGTGGTAGGTTAACCTCGGGGTCTGCCCTCTCTATGACTGTTCAATGGTTAATGATAGTTGGTGGGGAATGAAAGTAGGAGCTGATGTAGCAATGGTGGTGGTTGCATCCGGTTAGTGGGGAGAGTATGAGGGTGGTGGTAATGGTGGTGTTGAATCGGAATTTAGTGCAGCCTCAGCTCTCCTCCGAATCGTAGGCAGCTCGATAGCCCAATGATTCGAATAGGGACTAGGAGGTGGGTGCTGTCAATACAGGGTAGTTGGTGGTGATACTGGTAAAGGAATCTGTGGTGGTATGAAGGACATGGAGATAGTGGTGATGCTGGGTGGGGGGAAGTTATAGCAAGTAATCTTAGCAACCTCAAGAGTGGACCATGCGGGTTCAGTAATGCTCTTCTGGAAGTAGAAATCCTAGCCGTCATACGGTATGCAGGGTGAGGTGGTGGTGTGGCCGCAGACTCATCAGTCTCAAATGGCTCAGTCTCCTCCGCAGACGGGGCAGTAGCTGGTTTTAAAGCAGCAACAACTACTGGGTAGGCAGGAGCTGAGTGCTCCTCCTCCGCCTCCTCGTCATCCATCTCATCATCCTCATCCTCCTCATCGATATCCATATCAGCATCCTCATCCTCCTCAATGTCCATCTCATCGTCTCCGTCATCTCCTCCGTCCGCAGAATAGTCAATAGGATCCTCCTCAGGGTCCTCATCGTCATCCTCCTCCGGATCTGCCTCAGGATCAGACTCCGGAACATCATCAGGTGAGTGTGCCATAGGTGAGGCGTCCTCAGCATATGGCTGGTCCCCCGCAACGATCTCGTCATCAGCAAGCTCTGGACCTGGAACATAGTCAGGTGAGGGTGGTGCCTGCTCAGGCTCCTCTGGGCCAGGTACATAATCGGGAGAGGGTGGTGCCTGAAAAGCGGCCTCTGCGTACGGATCCTCTAACATGTAAGGTGGCTCGAGTAACTCATGATCATCGGCTCGTGGTGAACCTATATCGGATAGGTCCTCATATAGACTGGATACTGTCGTATGCGTGATCCCCGATTCCTCAGAATCTGACATGACTAAATCTGAAAATCCAAAGATAGCTTATATTAGTATTCCATATAAGACTCTTATAGTAATATATTTATTAGTTATAACATGTATATTAAACTTATGAAAGCATCTAGATCCAACCAAACTAATGCACAAGTAGTGTATGCATGAATGTATGCCCATTATGTTGACCCCCCCTATCCCGTTGTAATCCCTTTGTTTATAAAAACAACGCTTGAAACGGTTATAGTCCAGCAAAATCATTTGACCGGTTTCTATAACTTGGCTCTGATACCAATCTGTATAACCCCCCAAATTGGGTCGCAGCGGAAAATATGGGTCCGGGTCTTGCCCGTGTTACTTTATGGATCAACAGCCAATGAGATATATAGAACGACCAAAAGTGTTTGAAAACGATACATTGGATTTAAACAAAGTCAGTTGATAACATAAAGCCCGTAGTTAACTTGTTCACTTAATTCAAATACAAGATTTTTCAGCCATAACAGATAACAAAATTGAGTGTTGAGACAAAACTCTTTAATTGCAAGACATCCAAATCAAATAACCACCAATGTATCCATCGCACTTTGTATTATTGAATCCCCTGAAAAATATTTCTTTTAAACGTCAACAATATGTGGTGACATCATAGGTTTTGTAAATGCATATATTGTAGGACCACAAGATTTCCGAATGATGGAGAGTGTGAGATCAATGCAACAGATGCAGATATAATTTAATGTAATTACGTTGCTCTAAGCCTCATGACACTGAAGCCTTGACGTTGTTATGAACTACCAAATAAGATGCTACAGTGCCGTGATGAATGTTCTAAACCCGCAATCCTCCTTTTATTCGACGTTATGGTTTATACGTTCGTTTGCTAGTGTGATAGCTAATCACGGCCGAACGGGGTTGTAAAACCCGATAGATCTATTAATAACATTCGCGCTCACATTAACAGTTCATGATTAATGGGCTCAGTTATGGGTTATGCTACTTAGGCAACATGTAATCATAATATGAACTTACCACTTGTGTCCAGTTGTAAATACATTGCATGTTTTTCACCAAAAACTTTGTAAAAAACATAAAGCATGTAAACGTGGGGCTATGAATCTCACCTTGAGTGAGTAGTAATGTCGAGTGTATCACAAATTAACGCGCCAGCGAATTGATCAAATGCAACCTAATTAAATTAAGGTCGTGTAAGTACTGAGTACTTAGTCTAACAACATTGAATATAATCTAAGAGTTGTTACATTGTACTATCGTTCGGGCTATCATAATTAAAGAGGTCATGACATGACGTTCGAGGAGTTAAGGAACTTTAAATCGTTAAAACCAACAACTCGTCGAATACGCCATCCGAAGAGGCACATTATGAAACCTCCTAGTCATATAGTACTTTGATAACCCACATACATATTCTATATAGCTCAATCACAATAATGGTTTTTTAGATAAAATTGTGTTTAATAAGTTAAAACGTTTATAATTACCGTTGTAGTAAAACTGGCGTAACTTTCGCGTTTTAAGCCCGTATTCTCGCGTTTTTAATGTCCTTCTTTTCGTATTAAGACGAGTTAGCATAATTTGACATTCAAATTCTGGACTTGCTGGTGCAACAGTAAAAAATTACTGTTTACACAGACCCTATGTATATTGTTTATCGATATTAATCTTGTCGTAAAACCCGTAAACGTCGTATTCTATTCGTTATAGCTCCGTTTTTAACGATTCTTTCGAAGGACGTTTCGTATTTGAAATGTTCTATATATTTAAGAGGTTTAAAAAATATAACTTTCTGTCATGAATAGTACACTTTTATAAAATAGTTTTATAAAAGTTATTAATTGTCGTAACTCGCGAAATTCATAACTCGTTCGATATAATTGAACAATTACGATTCTTTTAATTTTGGAATCCTTAAAAATATGTATTATTTTGTTAAAATTACTAACCCTTGCTGTTTGTAATTTTTATAAAAATGTTTTTATAAAAATTTACTTACGACATCGTTTATTAACGTATAACTCGTTTTTTAACGTAACTTTTTCGTTATTAATCCGTTTAACAAGTTTCTTACTTTTTAGGATCGTCGTGAAATGTTATTATCTTATAAAATATAAAATAAATATGTAAAAATTCGGATTTGGGGCAGAATGTTTAGGCTGTGTTTAGTTAAGATCCATTTATGATATTTTCTTATCTTTACTACTTTTGTTATTTTCCACAAGTCGTCATATATCATATACTTTATTTAAATCATACAATATATGATGTCTCATTTGTCATATTAGTCCTTATGTGTCCAAGGTTATATGTCACAAATCCATTAAATCTAATTTTTAAACCATAAACATTACTTAAGTTAAAAACTTAATTTAATAGTTTTCTAAATAATCATTTTTACACATATCCAAGTGTGTTACAAATTGTATTCGTTCCATCTGAACTTATTTTAGTGTTTATTACATGATTAAAGTCCATAATCAATATTAACATGTCTTAATGCTTTCTTTAATGTTGAAAATATTATGAAGTTATTGAAAAACCCTACTTTACTCATATCATGTTTACTCCAAAACCTATGATACAAATTTTACTCCATCACTTTTTCCCATGATATCTGTGTTAACCAAAACTTATATATAAGTCACCCCATATGATCAATTTCAAGTGAAAACCTCATTTTTGATAAACTCCTAATGGTGATTTAGCTTAAAATCAGAAAATTTATATATGCATGAACACATCTAAAAATGAATCGCATAAAGGTATAAAGTGGACCATATGATGAATGATGTTGATGATAATTAAGTGATTAACTAAACCTTGTTTAATCACCAAAACCAAAGCTTGCACAAGAAACCCTCGCTTTTCTTAATAGAAACCCTAGCTTTCTTTTTCTTGATTATAACTTGGAAATGGTTAACCAATGCTTGCAAATGCCTTAGTACATCTTAGGATATGTGTATATAGAAGTGTAAGGGTTGTAGAAAATTTTGTATGGATTTAGTTGGGTGGTTGTTTTGTGCCGTGGCCAAAGAGAGAGCAAAAGAGAGGTTTTTGTGAATTTTTACCAAGTGTTTTGTGTATATGTGTTATCTCTTTCTAGTAATGCATGTATATGAGATGTAGATGGTCAAAAAGATGCAATAGCTAGTCAAGGAACATGGTATGGCCTTTAGGGATGGTCCTTAGTCAATTAGACAATGTATGGTGTTACATAAATGAAGTAAGGTGTGTAATTGACCAAGTTGCAAGACTTATCCAAAATTATCATGTATATATTCATATATGTTGTATGAATTTCGGCAAAACAAAGATAGATATGATATATTTATGTAACTTTTATTTATTGGGTATAAAAGTGGGTATTTGTTGAAGCGTAGAAAAGTTTTCGTGGTTCCGGGAGTGCCTAAACGCAATTTATCGCGAAACGTATACACTTTACGTATCCGATAAAAATAAAATGAACAAAGTTAATAATTATCCTTAAAATAATTATATAACCCTTGCTTGATGTAAACATTTAATTGTTTGATGCCCGTTTACATTGAACGCTAATTTTTGGCGTACGCGATTTAACTTAACGTTTACAATTTTAAGCAAACACGTACAATAATAAAAATAAATAGCACATTTATTGACGTCGTCAAAGACTTGAAAACACAGGGTGTTATACTTTTTGTATCCTTTTTTTGTGTATTGTCCAAGACAAAATAATTGGGTCTTGTTGTGCCACATCTCCATGCTTTTTATTTATCACAAATTCACATAAGGAGCTAGTTAAACATTGGTATAAGAAGAACTGTTGGGTCGGGCCTTCTCCCAAGGCCTTCGTGGGCTTATAGCAGCTAGAATACATAGCAAAAATGATGGCTTGAATATGGGCTTGGTTGGGCTAATTTTCTTTAGGCTATTCTTCTAAGTTCGTTAATCTTTAATAATTGCTATAAGTCTCGTATTTTTCTCAAATATGCTTGTTTCATGCCGATGGACTCGTAATTTCGTGCTCTTTCCAATGGAGTGCTCGGGGAATTTATACGACTTCGATTGAATCTCGATAAATGTGAAAACGTCGTCAAAACTTACCAAAAATCACCGTTTGTGCTTTGTTTTCAATCATTTGTACCTGCAAGACTTAAAAACACATACCAAGTATATTTGTAATATAATTATGCGTATTTTATCGTTTTTAGCCCAATTAAAAGTGTTTTACGGGATATAAATGATGTGTGTTTAAGCACACATCAACCACCATCTTAGGACCCATATGAGGTTGTCGTTGCTCGTTGGAAGAGCAAGGTAGCATTACGTAGATCGCCATCAGCTGGATTTCCTATTGCTCCTATTGTTGCATTATTCTTATCCGACCCGGGTAGGCTATCCCTTTCAGTCGACCCTACCGTACCCATCCTAACTGGCCACGAAAGGTGATGATTGCGAGGAAGAGTTTTGGACCTTTACCAGCTCATAGACTTGCATGGAGGCATGTGTCACCTTATTCTTCAGACCATCACTCATCTTCAGGATCATCATTAGATGCATCACCAGCTCATGCTATATGTTATCCTACTCCAGATCAATCTTTATCTAGGTATTCTTCACCAACTACTACCATTGATGATTCACCTGCACCACCGAGATTTGTTTATCCACCTATTGTGACTCTACGAGATAGCGAGGCTTACATCATTGGAGGTCTGCCCCATTGTCTACCATGTGTCCACCAATTATATCTGAGTCGTCATCTAGATATTCATCTTCTGAGTCATATGCGGGGTCATCTCGCAAGAGGTGTAGATACCCTGCTGCTACTATGCCTTTACCTATCTCTACTTTAGGAGCGTTAGTTCCTACTCGTGTTGATCTCCTTCCACCTCGCAAGTGGTTTAGAGATTCGTACTCATTGAGGAGAGTATTGAGGAGGATATTGATGATGGGGTTGGTATTGAGGTCGATACTCATATAGTTATGGGTGTTGAGGTTGCTAGAGAGGATAGGATTGGGGATATCGAGGCTGGCCAGAGACAGTTAGAGGCAGGCCGTATGATTTCTGATAGAGAGAAAGCTAGCATGTCAGAGAGTATTGGTGTGTTGGAGAGAGATAACTTGAGACTTTGAGGCATGATATGTGTTGAGAGAGATCGGATTGATAGCCTTTGCCTTCACATGTCACTTACTCAAAAGGAGTTGAGACAGGCTCGTAGGACTCGTTACTATGAAAGGTTTACGCTTAGGAGATTTGAGCCATTTGTTGTGATACGTTTGGGTTTTCATCCCTAGAGTGGTAGTATCACGAGCTATGTGTGGATCTTAGACTGAAGGTAGAGTTAGTTGTTAGTAGTAGTATTAATGTAAATCAAGTTCCCCTTTTTATGGATTGATTGTGACCGACTTTGATTCCTATATATTTATGATATGAAGGCTTATTATTATTATTATTATTCTCTTGTATGTTTATCTCTTGATTGTGATATTATTTTATACGTCTGGCAAAACGTGTTTGATTGTATTTATATTTTTATCTTATGTATCTTATATACCATTTATAGTAGCTACATCTCGTATCAAATCTCACCATGTGCTATGTCTTATGATGTAGAACAATGACTAACACCCATTCTGGAATGACACTTGTGGCAATTGAGGAAATGATCAACTGACGCATGGCAAAAGCTCTAGAAGTTTACAAGGCTAATAGGAACCTTGGAATTAGGAATGGTAATGATGGAGGTGATAACGATAACGGTAATGGAAATGGAAATGGAAGAGGGAATGGAAATGGAAATCACAATGATAATGATACATGTGTTAGGCCTGTTGCTCGTGAGTGTACTTACCAGAACTTCATGAAATGTCAACCACTCAACTTCCAGGGAACTAAGGGAGTTGTCGGGTTGATAAGGTGGTTTGAGAAGATGGAAACAATGTTATACATCAGCAACTGTCTAGAGAAGTATCAAGTAAAGTATGCTACATGCACTCTACTCAACAGTGCGTTAACTTGGTGGAACTTACACAAGAGGATCATTGAAGTTGATGTTGTATTTGCTATGTCATGGAGAGAGCTTATGAAGCTAATGACTAAGGAGTATTGCCCTAAAAATGAAATTCAGAAGATGGAGACAGAGCTGTGAAACTTGACCGTAAAGAATAATGATTTGGCTGCTTACACTCAAAGATTCCAAGAGCTTACTATGATATGCTCCAAGATGGTCCCCGAGGAGGAAGATCAAGTTGAGAAGTTCATTGGAGGTCTCCTCGATAACATCCAAGGGAATATGATGGCTGTTGATCCCATAAGACTACAGGATGTTGTTCGTATTGCTAACAACTTGATGGATCAAAAGTTAAAGGGCTATGCTGTGAGAAATAAAAAGAACAAGAAAAGGTTGGATATCAACCAGAAAGACCATCGTAGGCAACAAACACCATTTAAAAGACAAAATGTTGGAGGTCAGAATGTAGCAGGAGCATACACGGCTGGTAACAATGAAAGAAAGGTGTATGCTAGATTTTTGCCTCTCTGCAACAAGTGTAAGTTTCATTATGCAAGGCCATGCACTGTGAGATGTGGGAAGTGCAACAAGGTCAGGCATTTAACTAGGGATTATAAGGCTGCAATTTCCACTACTTCAACTTAGTGGACTCAAATAGTGAATCAAAGGGTTGTAACTTGTTATGAGTGTGGAAGACAAGGACACTACAAGAGTGATTGTCCCAAGTTGAAGAACCAAGACCATGGGAACAAGATGGGAAACAAGTC
>BQNB010119900.1:5587-20733 GCA_026074375.1 Tanacetum coccineum
GCTTTCTGTTGTTCCAACTTCAGCCTTTTTATCTTCATAAGCTCACTTTTATAAATTTCATCATAAATTTTCCCATAAGCCTGATTTCTTGTTATCCCTTCTTTTTTCATAATACCCACACACTGTTTTTCAGCACCCTCCTTAGCCACTGAAGTCACATATGTATTGATATGAACAATATCCTGTTGCAATTTAGCAATCCTCCACTTTAACCCAGAAATCATGTTCTTCTTTATATTAGCTTCACACTTATCATCATAGTATTTCTTTAAATCCTCAGACCATCTTTTCTTTTCATTATCATCAATCTGCATACCCAATTCACATGCCAAATCAATTTTGCTTCTCATCTCAACCCATTCCTCCCCACCAATTTCCACAGCGTCATCAACTAATGCCTCAAAACTGTTTCTAATATTAACACCTTCCTTAACACTTGTCTTCTTCACAGAACCATTCTTATCTAAAGAAACATCTATACTTTTATCAACCCTACTACCACTACTTTCACCCTCCATAACATGCACATTATCTACTCTTTGTCCTACATTTCTAACTGGAACAAATTTTTTACCCACACCTTCATAATTCTCCTTTTGAAACATACCACCTCTACCACCACTCAAACCACCTCTACCACCATTCAAACCACCTCTACCATACATACCACCTCTACCTCTACCATAATTCCCACCTTTATTCCCATCATCAGTCCCATTAACAAACTGCAGTCCTATATTCTTACTAGTACTAGCCACATTCTGAATAGGTCTTCTTACACTTTGCCACCCTCCATTAGCTTTTAAACTATCTACACCATCATTAGATAGATCATGCTTCTTATCATTAACTCTCTCATTCCTCTCCTCCTCCGTTCTCTGCCTCACATTACAATTCTTAAAATCATGACCAAACACCTTACAATGAGTGCAAAGGGGTGGTTTCCATGCATACTTAACTCTTAACTTCATGGATTTACCCGTACTACTATAACAGAACTCAATACTATCAGCTAACTCCTTGGTAGCATCAACTTTAACTAGAACCCTTGCAAAACTAGCTCTCCCATATGCCTTTTCACACATGGAAGCAGTAATTCTGTCCATTATAATAGGGTTCCCCAAGCTACTTGCCAACCTACTAATACCATGAGTATTCCAAGCCTCAAGCGGTACATTCATTATCTTCACCCATAACGGCACTCTATTAGGTTCAGGTTTCTCCATACATAATCCAGCCTCCTACTTCTGGATAAACAATGGTTTACCCTCTACAAGCCAAGGCCCATTTTCAAGAACATAGTTCATCCCCTCAACAGACCTAAACTTCATAAAATACAAACCACATTCATTATTGATAATCTCAGCAAGATCACGAGTCCTCCACATTCTTCTTAAGTGCCCTGAAATCTCAGCATAGCTCATTTTCAAACCAACAAAATACCCCACCAGCGTTAAATCCCATTTCTTACCCCCTTCTTCTAATAACGGATCCATATCAACTACATTGTTACCCTCCTTATTCACTCTCACAGGAATCTTAGACAACTTATTATTACCACTAGCATTCATACCTTGCATAGTACTAATGAACGACATAGGCTTCGTTCCACTAGTACTTTTTAACATATCCATATCCATAGCATTGCTACCCGCCCCATTACTCCCATTATCCTTCCTTACTGCCTCATTCAAACTAGGCCAAACCATACCATTCGCATCCCCATTCCCATACCCTTGTTTTCTAACATCATTCCTATGTTCATTACTAACCTTAACACCAGGATTAAGAATAATATTTTCACTAAACGGAACTGGCATATCACCAATAACATTAGTTCTATTAGCAAAAGATTTCTTAACTTTTTCAACATTATTAACAACATTACCTAACGAAACTTCACTTACCTCAGTTTCCACACCTACAGGACCTTCATTACCTTCAATACCTTCACTCCCCGACCTACCCATAACCCTATCACTACTTTCACCATCAACTTCCTCATCTTCAATCCTAACTTCAGAACCATCACTTTCAGCATCATCAAACTCCACATCCTCTACTATCCTCTCCAACTCCCTACTCTTAGTACCTCCTCTCTTATTACCCTTCTTACCACTATTCACAGCTGGCTTAGAAATAGCGAACGTATACTTTGGAGCTAATTTGACATCACTATGACCACTTCGAGAAGCACGTTTGGGTTTAATAACATCATCAGACTCCTTCACAGGAGGAACTTGGGTTAGGGTTTTTTGGATCTGGATCTCTCATGATGAAACACACAAGAAATCAATACTTCATAAAAGGATTCAGTGAATAGAAATTAAACGAGGTTAATGAAGAGGGAAAACACGATGAACAGAAACAACGACTTTATAAAATGAAATTAATGAAAATGGAATAGTGATAAAAGTGGTATTAGTTTGAATGAAATGAACAGTAGATTACAAAATTTGTTATCCAAAATCAAAAATCATGGTTAGATTTAATTTAGATGATAGATTTCTTAATAAAATGGGTTTAGAAAGTGTATAACGGCTAGAGAGAGTATGTGTGTGTTTTTACACTTTCGTCATCATTATACCCATTTTAAAGAATCAAGACCATTAGTCAAGACCGAAAGTGTATATCTAATTTATTAGTTGTAATTATAGTTCTCGTTATACTTGTTTTTAAGTCTAACCGACTAACTTTGTATTTTTATGAAAATTACCCATTTTAACCCGTTATCAAAATTAAGAATCATTAGTCGTAAATTTCTGTTTTAGTTAACATAATTTACGCCTACTCATTGGTTATAAATATAATTGACCAATCCTTCAAATTTCGCCATGTTGACTTTTTAGTAAAATTTCTTTTAAATCTGACCCGTCCAAAACGACCCATCAAATTACGTTTTCACGACTCGGACTCTAAAGCTTTTTGAAGCCAAACGACATTTTGGACAATTTTTTAGTTTTAGCCGAGACTCGAAACCCAACAGAAAATGACCAAAATACCCTTTTTATTTTCTGCAGAAAATTTCATATATATATATAAAAACGCAGAATTTTTCCAGCCAGAAGATATCTTTGGCGAGCAGATTGGCTTGACATAAAAACTTTTCTTCATTATTGATGGTCATTATTCAGTCGGGAATATTCTAAACACTTTACCAAAACAATATTACCTTTGGTGAGTGAGATATTGCGCTGACATAACTTTCTTCACATTAAGAGCATTTTCTCGGGTATATTAAAACCGTGTCACCCAAAACAAGTACCTTTGGCGAGCAGATCTTGCAGTCGACTTAACTTTCTATCAGTTTGAGCGCATTTTCATCGGGTATAGAGCGCTCCTATGTTCCTAGAAGACATAGATGTACCTGGCGAGCAGAGTTTGCATGACATACTTTCATCATCATTTGAGGCATTTGATCGGGTAATAAACCGCCGCCCTTTACCATAACAGATACCTTTGGCGAGCAGATATGCTCGACATAACTTTTCGTCGAGCATTTGAGCTTTCATCGGGTATAAGAACCCCTTTAGACCCAGAAGATGAATGAATACCTGTTGTGGGTTGTGAAGCGATTTGTGGGTGTTGATTCGACATAACTTTCGTCATCATTTGAGCATTTCATCGGGTATAAACCCTTTACCCAAAACAAGATACCTTTGGCGAGCAGATATGCTCGACATAACTTTCGTCATCATTTGAGCATTTTATCGGGTATAAACCCTTTACCCAAAACAAGATACCTTTGGCGAGTCGGATGTTGGACCTCAGTACAATGAACTCTTTGTCTTGGAGCGTTGTGGCGTTTGTCATCGGCGTATAGAGAGCCGCATTGACTCAAAACGCAGAGTGACCTTGTTGATCGAAATAGTCCGAGATGTTTAGCGTCCGGACATAACTTTCTCATGCAATTATGGGAGTCGATGTTTTTCATGGCGTATAAACAACCTTTATCCGCAGAAAAAGCACTATGTATATCCTTTGCGAGAGCTGATAAGTGTGACTCGTACATAATATAAAGTTGTTTCTTGCCAAGTGTATGTTTTAGAGCGCTCAGATCAGCAGGTATACCACCCTTCTTCCCAAACAAGATACCTTTGGCGAGCCTATTTTGCTCAACATAACTTTCGGATACTTCATGTTTTAGGAGGTATTTTCATTGCAGGTGTAGAACTTTTAGAAACCCCTCGCTTTACCCAGGGACAAGAAACCTTTGGGAGCGCAAATTAGCTGAATATAATTTCATTCATCATGTACTGAGCAATTATAATCGAGGTATACACATCCAGTGTCTACCTCGAAGTACAGAGTAATACCTTTGGCAAGCAGGGTTTTTTCTCTATATTAGTAAACTTTTAGTGATCATGTACATTTGAGAATCTTCTGAAAAGGGTAGAAAACTTTACCCAAAAAAGGTTACCCTTTCGTTGTCGAAACAGATTTGCTCGATTAACCTCGTCAGATCGGTTTGAGCATTGCATATCGGTTATTGCAAAACCTTTGACTCCTGAAACTAGGAGACGGCCTGAGTGGTGAGGCATATTTTTGACCTAACTTGCATTTGAATGATCAGTTTTCATCGTGCCTATTCGCAAACCCTTTACCCAAGAGAACAAAATACGAGTGGGCTTGCAGATTTTGCTCGATCATAACTTTTATTCATCATAAGATCTTGAGAGCATTTCATACGGGTTAGATAAACCACTGTCTAGCCCTGCATTTTCATCAGGTTTTTAAACATCTTATTTGTCCTTTGAACCAAGTTGAACAAGATTCACCCTGTGAGTAAGCAAATTTAGCTCTATCTAATCACTCGTAATCTTGCAATCTCATCATTTATGAGGCTTTCATCGTCTATCAAACCCTTTGCCCAATACAAAGTACCTTTGTGCTAGAGAGATGCTTGCTTCGACATAACTTTCGCTGTCTATCATTTGTTATTGATTTCATGACGGGTTATAGAAAAGCTTTAACTAGAAACCAAGATACCTTTAGCGAGGTGGCTAGATGTTCCTCGAACTGTTGGGTGTCAATGTATTGAAGACTTTGAGTACATCGGTTGTACATAGTGTAACTACTATTATATCCCAATAAGCAAAGATACCTTTCTCTCTTGTGAGTTGAGTTTGCAGACGAGAAATAAACTGTTTCGCTCATGTCATTTGTTGCATTTCATTGGGCTGATTGAATCCCCGGTTGCCCAAAACAAGGATACTTTGTGCGAGCAGATTTGCTCGTAATCACATTAAACTAGTAGCATCATCATTTGAGCATATTTCAGCTCGGTACTAACCCGTTTTAACCTCAAAAGACTCAAATAATACCCTTTGTTGAGGTTAGTTTGTAAGATGACTGATAATTTTCGTCATCATGTCGAGAGACATCTTCAATCCGGCTATAGAGAACCGCGACCTGAAACAAGAAGATACCTTTGGCGATCAAATTTGCTCGACATAACTTTTCGTGTGTTCAGTCATTGAGTCCATTTGCATCGTAGGGTCTAACATCCCTTTGACCCGGAAAACACAAAATACACCTTTGGGCAAGCAGATTTAGTTCTCGACATAACCTTCTCAGTCATCATTGTTGAACATTGAAAGGAGTATTGTAAACCCTTTTCCACCGCAGAAACAAAGATACCTTTGGTCGTGCAGGATTATGACATCGATCGTTTAGACTTTAGTTTCATATTAACTCTCCCCCCCTGCGCTGTTTGAGCATCTTTATGGATTCGGGAGATAAACCTCTATTTACTAAGAAACAAGAACGCTTTGGCAAGCAGGTTTGTGACGAACATAATACTTTAACGTCATCGATTTGTCAAGCATTTACATATGGGTATAAAGCGCTTTACACAAAACAAGATACTCTTCTGGCGAGAGATGTTTGCTGTCGTAGTCAATAACTTTCATCAGTCATTTGGAGCAGATTTACAAGCTATAAAGACCATAATGATTTCCTGCATTTGCATCATTGTTTAATACCCTTGACCTGTTGAAAACAAGATACTTTGGTAGGCATATTTGCTTCGACTGATAACTTGCCTCAAATCATTTGACGCATTCTATCGGCTATGTTAGTAAACCTTTTATACCCGCATACAAGATACCTTGTGGCGAGCGAGATATGTGGCTCTCGACATACCTTTCATACATCATCGTTTGAGGTATTCTGTCTAGAGGTCGTGGTATGTAAATCTTTTACCCATGAATATAAAGAGGTAGACCGTGTTGGCTCTGTGCTGAGATTTCCGGTCTCGATGCTAACTTTCGTCGTCATTTGAGCATTTATCGGGTATAAACCCTTTACCCAAAATGAAGAAACCTTTAGCGAGTAGAGTTTGCTGAAAGATGAACCTGTAGATGTCATCATCTATGGGCATTTAAGATGGCTATTAACCCTTTACTCAAAGACATGTGTAAGACCTTTGGCGAGCAGATTTGTCTGTGGAGACAGATAACGCTTAAGTTGTCTGATGATCATTTGTGAGAAAGCTATTTCATAGGGTGTGATAAGAACCGTTTTACCCATAAGAGACAAATAATTACCCTCTTGGGAGTTGGATTTTGCTCGACGTATAATTTTCTGTCATTCATTTGTGCGCAAGTTTCATAGTCGGCTATAAGACCTATTTACTCGTAAAACTCAGAAAGATTAACCAGATTGGGCCGAGAGCGAAATAATTGCTGGACAGAGAACTCATCATTTATGCATTTCATCGGGTATAAACACTTTACACGCTAAGTTAGTAATCTTCAGGAAACATAATATAAGGATTAAGTTATGGTTTTCTCGAAACTAAAAACAAAATACTTTGAGCGAGCAAGATTTCCTAGACATAGACTATTTGTCGTCCATTTGAAGCTATTTTCATCGGGTTAGAGAAGAGCCCTTTTACCCAAAAGTGAAGCTACCTTAGCGAGATTGTAGATGTATTGCGTCGCGGACATAACTGTTCGTCACATTGTTGAGCATTTCATCGGCTATAAAGCTCCTTTACCAAAAAGAAGATTACTGATATGGCGAGCGAGATTTGAGTTGGATCGAATACTTGTTCGTCATCTATTGTTAGTAGCATGCTATATGTGGATGAAAACGCCCTAGATGACAACAAAACAAGATACCATCACTTTTTGGCTAGATGCAGAGTGTTGCTCGACATAGAACTTTCGTATCGTAATATTGAGCATTCATCGGGTATAAATATACAGTTTACCTAAAACAGAGATACCGTTTGTGCGAGCAGATTTGCCCGAACATAACTTTACGTCCAATCAGATTGAGCCTATTGTAGCAATCGGGTAGATAGAACCCTTTTACCCAAAACAAGATACCTGAGGCGGGAGCGCATGTTGATTGCTGGTCATCATTTGACCATTTCATCGGGTATAAACCCTTTACCCAAAACAAGATACCTTTGGCGAGCAGATTTGCTCGACAAAACTTTCGTCATCATTTGAGCATTTCATCGGGTATAAACCCTTTACCCAAAACAAGATACCTTTGGCGAGCAGATTTGCTCGACATAACTTTCGTCATCATTTGAGCATGTCATCGAGTTTAAACCCTTTACCCAAAACAAAATACCTTTGGCTTACAAATTTGCTCGACATAACTTTCGTCATCGTTTGAGCATTTCCACGGGTATAAACCCTATTCCCAAAACAATATACCTTTGGTGAGTAGATTTGCTCGACATAACTTTCATCATCATTTGAGCATTTCATCAACTATAAACCCTTTACCCAAAACAAGATACCTTTGGCGAGCTAATTTGCTCGACATAACTTTCTTCATCATTTGAGAATTTCATCAGGTATAAACCCTTTATCCAAAACAAGATACCTTTGGCGAGCAGATTTGCTCGACATAACTTTCGTCATCATTTGAGCATGTCATCGAGTTTAAACCCTTTACCTAAAACAAATACCTTTGGCTTGCAGATTTGCTCGACATAACTTTCGTCATCATTTGAGCATTTCAACGGGTATAAACCCTTTACCCAAAACAAGATACCTTTGGCAAGCAGATTAGCTCGACCTAACTTTTGTCATCATTTGAGCATTTCATCGGCTATAAACCCTTTACCCAAAACAAGATACCTTTGGCGAGCAGATTTGCTCAACATAACTTTTATCATCATTTGAGCATTTCATCGGGTATAAACCCTTTACCCAAAACAAGATACCTTTGGCGAGCAGATTTGCTCGACATAACTTTCATCATCATTTGAGCATTTCATCGGGTATAAACCCTTTACCCAAAACAAGATACCTTTGGCGAGCAGATTTGCTTGACATAACTTTCGTCATTATTTGAGCATTTCATCGGGTATAAACCCTTTACCAAAAACAAGATACCTTTGGCGAGCAGATTTGCTCGACATAACTTTCGTCATCATTTGAGAATTTCATCGGGTATAAACCCTTTACCCAAAACAAGATACCTTTGGCGATCAAATTTGCTCGACATAACTACCGTCATCATTTGAGCATTTCATCAGTTAAACCATTACCCAAAAACAAGATACTTGGCGAGCAGATTTTCTGGGCATATCCTTTCTTCATCATTTGTGCTTCTTCGCTATAACCCTTACCCAAAACAAGATACCTTTGGCGTGCAGATTTGCTTCGACATAACTTTCGTCATCATTTGAGCATTTCTATTTTTTTTTTTTTTTTTTTTTTATCGGGTATAAACTTACCAAAAACAAGATACCTTTGGCGAGCAGA
The DNA here is from genome assembly GCA_026074375.1 of Tanacetum coccineum. NCBI lineage: Eukaryota > Viridiplantae > Streptophyta > Magnoliopsida > Asterales > Asteraceae > Tanacetum > Tanacetum coccineum. Next base: position 14,320 of record BQNB010119900.1, read on the forward strand.
TTTGCTCGACATAACTTTCGTCATCATTTGAACATTTCATCGGGTATAAACCCTTTACCAAAAACAAGATACCTTTGGCGAGCAGATTTGCTCGATATAACTTTCGTCATCATTTGAGCATTTCATCGGGTATAAACCCTTTACCCAAAACAAGATACCTTTGGCGAGTAGATTTGCTCGACATAACTATCGTCATCATTTGAGCATTTCATCGGGTATAAACCCTTTACCCAAAAGAAGATACCTTTGGCGAGCAAATTTGCTTTCGGACATAAAACTTACCGTCATCATTGGCCATCATCAGGTATAAACCCTTTACCCAAAACAAGATACCTTTGGTGAGCAAATTTGCTCGACATAACTACCGTCATCATTTGAGCATTTCATCAGGTATAAACCCTTTACCCAAAACAAGATACCTTTGGCGAGAAGATTTGCTCGGCATAACTTTCGTCATCATTTGAGCATTTCATCGGCTATAAACCCTTTACCCAAAATAAGATACCTTTGGCGAGCAGATTTGCTCGACATAACTTTCGTCATCATTTGAGCATTTCATCGGGTATAAACCCTTTACCAAAAACAAGATACCTTTGGCGAGCAGATTTGCTCGATATAACTTTCGTCGTCATTTGAGCATTTCATCGGGTATAAACCCTTTACCCAAAACAAGATACCTTTGGCGAGTAGATTTGCTCGACATAACTATCGTCATCATTTGAGCATTTCATCGGGTATAAACCCTTTACCCAAAAGAAGATACCTTTGGCGAGCAAATTTGCTCGACATAACTACCGTCATCATTTGAGCATTTCATCAGGTATAAACCCTTTACCCAAAACAAGATACCTTTGGCGAGCAGATTTGCTCGACATAACTTTCGTCATCATTTGAGCATTTCCTCGGGTTTAAACCCTTTACCCAAAACAAAATACCTTTGGCGAGCAGATTGGCTCGACATAACTTTCGTCATCATTTTAGCATTTCATCGGGTATAAACCTATTACCCACAACAAGATACCTTTGGCGAGCAGATTTGCTCGACATAACTTTCGTCATCATTTGAGCATTTCATCGAGTTTAAACCCTTTACCCAAAACAAAATACCTTTGGCGAGCAGATTTGCTCGACATAACTTTCGTCATCATTTGAGCATTTCATCGGGTATAAACCCTTTACCCAAAACAAGATACCTTTGGCGAGCAGATTTGCTCGACATAACTTTTTTTTTTCTTAAAGGTAAATTTATTAAGAAAAGGCCACAAAAGGGCAAAGTACAAAGGAACAAAGCCAAAGTGATAAAGATAAAGTTAGGACACATCCCTAACTATCACAAAGGCAACAAAAAACAAATGGCATTGGACAATTCCCAAGCTCATACATAACAAACAAAAACATAAAGAGTTTAAACAGCAAACTGGGGGGAAAAAGGGAAACTCTGAATCATCAGAGGAGCCCGGGACCAACCAGACTCCCACTGAACCATCACCATAACCCAATTCCAAGCCAGAAAGCATACAACTCTAAACCTATAACAAATTACAAACAAATAAACACCATGAATCTTCAAATCCTCCAACAGCAACCAAACTTCAATAACCAGCAAATAGCAAACCATCAGCTAACACATGAATCTTCATACGCCAAATCAAAGATAACCAACAAGGGAGAGCACATAGCATACAGTCCAAATCCAATTGCCTCCTTAAAAAAACCTTTCTTAGATAAAAACCCATTGGGAAAACTCAAAGAAAGGAAAAAAGAGAACAACTTGAATTTGAACCTCCCACCCCAAACACCATAAACTGATACATAAATAACTCAAAATCCTGAACATTAACACTACTGGTGCCCTCTAGTACCTCTAATCTGGTTCTCCCATCATCACAATCAAAGACCTTATTACACATCCAAAAACCAGTACCATTATCAATAATATTAACCCAACATAACTGATATATCCTAAAACAAGTAACCCAACCCCACTTATTAATCTTCTGCATCATTAACAGAATCATCCTCCATCAAAACCTTCATCATCCTTCCATAAATTAGCATTACTGATCTTCAAACCCCAAATACTAGCAGCTTCCTGGACATTAGGAGTATTCTTCAAATTGAGGCCCAAAAGCTTGAATCTGACAGTGTCTTCAATAATCTTGTAAAGGCATTCCACATCTCTAAACTTCTTCACAAACCACCTAATGTTTCTTTCCTGCCACAAGAAATAAACACAAGCACCCCAAACTAACCTCTGGATAACACTCCAGATGGTGTTATTAGCAGGTTTATTAGAAATATAAGATATAATACTTGCCCATTCATTTGAAATCCCCTCAAGTTTAGCCATAGGTTTAAATCTATCCCACAACTCATTAGAAAAAGGACAAGAGAAAAATAGATGACTATGTGACTCAACATCATGATTACATAAATAACACACCCTACTACACACATTGATCCACTTAGAAATTCTATCAAGAGTTTTAAGCCTACCCTTTATAGCAACCCAAAGAATAAAAGCATGCCTTGGAATACATTGAGAAAACCACACATGTTTATACCAAATAACTTTCGGACAATCAATTCTAATAGCTTTCCAAACTTCTTTAGTAGAAAATAATTTTTCCTTACCCTTTTTATCCATCCAGATAGTTTTATCATTAACATCATTATCAAGGACAGGCACAGGGACATTAATCACTTCCTCAAACCTATCATCCCATTCAATAGGACACATACCAGCTTGCTCTAAGACCCTATGATTAATAAGTCTACCTAAAGGACCATTAGGGTGCCACTTATCAAACCAAACATTACAAGTCTTCCCATTCCCAATCTTAACCTGAATAAACCCTTTAATTTTATCTCTTAAATCTAATAAGTTTTTCCAACACCATGACTGACCACGACCACTGTGAAGTTCCACATCCCACATACTTCTACCTTTAAGCCTATAAATATTAACCCACTTAACCCATAGAGACTCCTTCCCACTTACCACATTCCAAACGTGCTTGGCTAAAAGAGCCTCATTCTATAAATGAGCAGACCTCAACCCAAGACCACCCTGACTTTTAGGTTTACATATATCTTTCCAAGACACACTAACAATACCCTTATTTGACCCTCCACCCATCCAAAGGAAATTTTTAAGAATTCTATCAATCTCATTACACCTGTAATGAGATTGATAAACCTGTAAAGAGCTAAGAACGGAGGAAATAAGCTGTAACCTACCAGCAAAAGAGAGAAACTTATTCCTCCAATCCCCCACCCTTTTCCTAATAACTTCAATAACCACCATACAATCTCTATGAGTTATCATTTTAGACACCATGGGAACTCCCAAATACTTAATTGGAAGGACCCCTTCTTTAAAAGGCATAACTAAACTAATATCATATTTAACAGATTCAGAGACATTACCAAAAAAAGCTTCACTCTTGGCCATGCTAGGAAAAAGACCCGAACTCAGACAGAACTCATCCAGTCCTCTTCTCAAGACAGACGCCGAGATCAAATCCCCATGGCACAGTAACAATAAATCATCCGCAAAGCAAAGACTTGTAATCTTGAGCTCTTTACAACCCCAATGGTACTTAAACTTCTTTTCAGAAATAACTTGCCTCTGGATCATCAAGTTAAGAACCTCCATAACCAAAGTAAAAAAGATAAGGGGAAATTGGGTCCCCTTGTCTCAATCCCCTTCCCGCCTTGAAGAATCCATGAGGCTCACCATTTATGCACACAGAAAAGGAAGCAGTAGTTAAACATACCATAATCCAGTTAATCATAATAGGATGAAAACCAAAATACTTAAGAATAGATTCCAAGAATTTCCAACTAACGGTGTCATACGCTTTTTGTATATCAATTTTAAAAGAACATCTACTAGACCCATGCCAAACATTCCAATTATACCCTCTCATAAACTCTTGAGTTAACAATATATTATCACTAATTTGCCTTCCAGGAATGAAAGCGCTTTGGTTTTCCCCGACCAACCCATTTAAAACTCTTTTAAGCCTATTAGTAATAACCTTGCTAATAGTTTTATAAACAACATTACAACGACTAATAGGCCTATAGTCACTAACTTTTTTAGGGACAACGACTTTAGGAATCAAATAAATAATAGAAGTGTTTAGCTCACCAAGTAATTTGCCACTAGTAAAGAATTCTTTGACAGCAGCACATGTGTCCTTCCCCACCACACTCCAAACACTCTTAAAAAACTTGGAAGTAGAGCCATTCGGGCCAGACGCTTTATTATCATCAATATCAAATAATGCCATCTTAATTTCTTCATCAAAAACAGGTTTGATAAGCTCCATCGCAGTAACAAGATCAATCTTCTTAGTAAAAAGATTTCCATGGTCTTCAATAGGATAAACCTTATCACACTTACCAAAAAAATTCTGAAAATGCTCCACAAATTTAGCAGCCATATCATCATTGTAAAACACATTTCCATAATCATCATATACAGACTCAATTCTATTCTTAATGACTCTACCCTTCACCATATTATGAAAAAATGCACTATTAAAGTCCCCCTCCTTAAGCCACTGAATTTTAGACTTTTGTTTCATTAATAATTCCTCATCAGAAACAGCTCTCCTATAAGATTCAGAATACACTAATTCCTCTTCCCTAAGATAGGCACTAGAAGGATCCCTACTCAAAGCTTCCTGAACCCTATCCAATTCAACCTTTAACTTTCTAACTTTCTCACAAACATCCCCATTTTTCTTATTAAGATCCCTCATATGTTTCTTAAGAGACTTAAGTCTTTTAGCCAAGATAAACATGTCATACCCTTTGACCCTTATATTCCAATTATCTCTAACAGTATCAATAAACTCCTTTTTGTCCGTAAGATAATTCAGAAACCTAAATGCTCTATTTTTCCTACCCTTAATATTAGGAAAAACTAAAACAGCAGGGGAATGATCAGAAACACCATAAGGAAGAAAATTAGCATAACAATTAGAATACTCATCCACAAACTTCCCATTCCCCATGATTCTATCTAATTTTTTCAAAATACCACTACTAGGATCCTTCCTTTTTTGAACCCAAGTAAAGAACAACCCCGTAACCTTAATATCTTCAATATTAACAACCTCCACACATTCTCTAAAGTCATTAACACCTACATTATTAATTCTAATTCCCCTAGAATTTTCATTAAAATTAAGAATAACATTAAAATCCCCAAGTAACACCCAAGGAAAATCACCAACAACATTATTATGGTCTCTAATATTATCCCATAACTCCCTTCTACCCACAACTTTAACCTCCCCATAGACAAAAGAAACATAAATACTAGTTTGAGAAAGCAAGACAGGAGTAACAATAGCAGGATCCCATCCCACAGCTATTATCACCCATTTCTTATTTTCCACATAATAGAAACCCAAGCCCAGTTCCCAAAAACCTCATTACATATTTTATTAACTAATTTCTTTCTAAGCTGAGTTTCTAAAATACCACACATTTTAATACCATTATTATTAATAAGATTCTTAACTTCATTTTGTTTCAGAGAATTACCCAAACCCTGAATATTCCATGAAGCAATTTTTAACACCATTTAAACTAAAGATGGGATAGATGCAAACTTACCTTGCACCTCAGCATCATTACCTTCAACCACATTTGAGACCTCATCTCTCACCATGAATTCAGCAGTTCCGTTTGTATACTTTTGCTCAAATTATTCATCCATCTTTTCCAAAGCACTTCCTTGAAAACTATCATTCATCATTTTGTACACCTTCTCTCCCATTAAGCCTTCATATTGCTGAATCATCTCATCAGTCCAATTCTCTCTAACTGCATCAGTCAACACTTCCTCAGCATAGAAGAAAAGATCCACTTCTGCTTTCTGTTGTTCCAACTTCAGCCTTTTATCTCCATAAGCTCACTTTTATAAATTTCATCATAAATTTTCCCATATGCCTGATTTCTTGTTATCCCTTCTTTTTTCATAATACCCACACACTGTTTTTCAGCACCCTCTTTAGCCACTGAAGTCACATATGTATTGATATGAACAATATCCTGTTGCAATTTAGCAATCCTCCACGTTAACCCAGAAATCATGTTCTTCTTTATATTAGCTTCACACTTATCATCATAGTATTTCTTTAAATCCCCATACCATCTTTTCTTTTCATTATCATCAATCTGCATACCCAATTCACATGCCAAATCAATTTTGCTTCTCATCTCAACCCATTCCTCCCCACCAATTTCCACAACATCATCAACTAATGCCTCAAAACTGTTTCTAATATTAACACCTTCCTTAACACTTGTCTTCTAAGCTGAGTTTCTAAAATACCACACATTTTAATACCATTATTATTAATAAGATTCTTAACTTCATTTTGTTTCAGAGAA
>BQNB010119901.1:0-20733 GCA_026074375.1 Tanacetum coccineum
TAATCCAAATACAAAACCTCGAGTAAACCCTTTTAAACACCTATCTGTTTTTACTACTACCCGCATCTAATACAGTCAGTAATTATTTTCTTCAGATAGTACTGCCCATTTACTTACACCAAAGCCCCATATCTAATACAATTAACAATACTCTTTACATAGGGGTGTGAATCTGCCTTTTGTAATATGGAATGAACAAGTGGAAGGATTTGACATGGAAGCATATGCCCATATGCCAAAACCAGTTGTCATAGCTGTCAGTTCAACTTGGGCAACCAGAAGATATGGAGGTACATACACATAACATAATGCCTAATAAATAAATTCTACATAATACATCTGATAAACTTCTTAAATTGCAGGCCTCCAATTAACAGCAACACCTGCCACATACTATTACCTAAACCCAAACATTCCTGAAGCTAATTATATTTTAAATGTGTAAGCATCAACATTGAGCAAATAGCCATATCAGATTCAAAATAGGCTTCATTCTTTAAACAAATTGCATATGCATCACAGGTATGCTGACTTCATTGACCCAACCGCACCACTACAAATATAAAGCCAACCATACACTGATGATACACAAGAGCAAATAAGGAACCGCTATTCTATTCATTCTTTGCTCAGCGTCAACCCACAACATTACAAGGTACTATACCATTTATTTTTTCCCCTATTAAATCCAAACCAAATTAAAACTGCAACAAAAATAAAATGATTTCGCAGGGAGCAAGATTCACTACAGAAGCAACAATATTAGAAATTGTAGCCCCCAACGGATGGTACTACAGGAAATGTGCTCTTTGCAACATGAAAATCGCACATGAAGCTTCGGCACCACATTGCCCAGACCATGGGCCACAACCAATCCCAAACTATGGGTAAGCATTTATTTACTATATTAAACCATAAACTATGAACAATAACATTAAACCATTCCCTGATACCAAAACAATTACAAAACCCACAAAACCCAAAGGGAAAACCAATTTAGCTAACTAAGAAACCTACTGCAGATATTGTTTCCGTGCTGTCATTGATGACGGAACTGCAACAACAACCGTTACCTGTTTCAGCCCTGAAGCTCACACCTTTGTCCCAGAATGTAACACTGTTGTAGCAACCATTGGTGACCAAGAAACAGAAGCAATACCTGCTGCTTTAAAAGAAGCCGAAAACAAAACCTACATATTCCAATATCACTTTGGTAAAAAAGCAGCACCAGGAAACTCAGCATTCACACTTGACACAGTTTTCCGCCCAAGCACTCAGCCATTATTAACTCTACCTACAACAGAAGTCACAACACCCTCCCGCCTAGAAATCCAGCCAGAAACCTTTGCACCAACAAAAACTCCACCAACCACAGAAGTGACAACACACTACCCTGTAGACATCCAGTCACAAGAATCTGCATCAACAAAAACAAAAGACCAAGAACCACAGGCCCAACCTGAAGCAAGATTGATCAGGGCAAGACGACAACTCTTTGAAGAAGAAGACCCCGCAACCAAAAAACCAAGGAAGTAACTATAAAGCCGCATAATTACTCTTCTTTTGTCATGTCTAAAACCATGTAACTTTACCTATATCCATCATTAGGCGTCTATGTACCTATGTAAAGTAATATGCTACACAACTCATGGTCTCAATAGCTTTGGCCTAAGTACTCTTATTTATCATGTCTCAATAGCTTTTCCTTTTGTCATGTCTCAATACCTTTGCCACACAATATTTGGCTTCCTTACCAGCAGGTAAAAAACTTAAAACCAATAAATAAGACAGCGCGCTTCTTTAACTCCGAAAAAAAACCCGCCCAGCAGCAACGCGCCCGCAACTAAGCTTGTTTATACTACTGCCTTCGTCCCAATATAATTGTTTAGTTTACTTTTTTTTCAATTTTAATCTTAACTATTTTTATACGTGTTATATAATACTTGATGCAAAAAATATGATGGATTGAGTTTTAAGTGTATTTTTATCGGTATAATTTTCTTAATCTTTTATATAATAAAAGAATTACATCATTTCGAAGTTTTCTATCAAATTGAATCTTATGAATTAAAAAATTGGACCAATCAAAACGCTTGATTTTGCCACGTATGCAAAATCGTGCGATCTGATTGGTCAACAAAAAGTCAAAATTGAATCAATTTGGTCAAAATTAAAAAAAAATGGTGGAGAAATCTGATGGAGAAAAAAAACACATAAAAATATATGTGTCAGATTTTAAAAACAAAAACTTGAAAAAAGAGGAAGTAATTAATAAAACTTTAGTGGTTTAATTTTAAATAACTTATATAGAGTTAAGTGTAAATTTATAAATTTACAAATTTTATTATAACTTTAAAAAATAAACAAATAACGCCTTAAACTTTATACCCCTAAACTTTATATTTTAAAATACAACAAATGCAAACAATTCTTACTTTTAACAAAGATTTAACATTATTTAATCAGATCCTAAATCTACCCGAAGACTTTTTAGTGAATTTTTCATTGTCGGCATAAAATCATGTTGTACAACCCAATAGAAAAACCCCGAAGCAGATAAATTATCGTAAATAAAGAAAAAAGGTTTTCTAGCTATTTATTGATGTGTTTTGAAGAAATTACATGTTCTTTTCTTTTGGTTTAATACGTACTAAAATTCTAACAATTGAAATTCTAAAAAAATATTTATTTTATTGACATGTTTTCTAAAATAGAAGTCAACGGTTCGAATATAACGAGGAGAAAATTAATCCCTTTCTGGCCTCGGAGGTTCACTTGAGTAGACTCCGGGCTACCTAAAAGGGTAGTTTCACTGGGATTAGTTGGCTCACAATATCGAGTCCGAAAACAGGTAAATCAAAAGAAATTTTTTACTAATTATCCTACTAGGTAATTTATAAAATATTTAATAAATCTAATCTCTTCGTATGATTTTGATAATACTCTATACATAACTTATAAAATAAAATAAAAATTATATATATATATATATATATATATTAAAAAATATATATATATATATATCTAAGCTCGTGCATGCACGGACATTAAAACTAGTGTATTATATAACAAAAAAAATAATATTTAAGATTAAAGTTGAACTAATTTAACTTTGCAAAGTCAAACTAAACACTTAAATTTAGACGAAAAGAGTACTTTTTAAGACTTTTTTTATATATAACTTTTGATCCTCAAAGGTTTTTTCTTTGGTTGTTGTGGATCATAGGTGGTTTATTTAGGTTGTTTAAAGCCTCATGAGTGAGAAGGTACCCGCATGTTGGAGCGTGACTGATATGTAACCGTTTTTTTAATGTAGCTTTTATTTTTGTTTCATAATCTAATAAACACTATGGAATAGCGAGTCTAAGTTCAATACACTTTCAAATAAGTATCCTTTAATTTTCATAGCAATAGTATAAAAACTGAAGGCAGAAGTTACGACTTGAAATATACAAGAGCCTTCAATGTAGGGGTGTTAACGATCCGAGTCGAGTCGAGTTTTGGCCTAAACGAGCTAGGCTCGTTTATTAACTACTCGGCTCGAGCTCGAATAAACTTTTATAATTTGGCTTCAGCTCGAGCTCAAATATTTTGTTGTTGTTCGAGCTCGAGCTCGAAGCTCGTTTAAGATATTTTACTTTTTTTACTCTTACAATAAATTAACTTTCAAACTTAAGATGCTCATATAAAATATCGAGCTTGATAGACTCGTTTATTAACTCAAGCCCGAGCTCAAAAAATCATTTACAATTATAAAAAGTGTTCTAATGCTCAAACTAAAGTTAATCTATACTACATATAAAAGAGATTGATATTTCTCTCCTATTAATAATTTAAGTAATACATATTTATATGCACATTGTACAAGCTATCTATACTACATATTTAAGTACTACATATTTAAATAATACATATTTATATGCACATTGTACAAGCTAATATAGCATGTCGGTTACAAACTTGAATTGAATATTGTCATTATAATCATCTCCACTATTAATTTAATAGTAAAATTTTTTAATATGAAATGGTTTGCGATAAATTTATTCTCTAAAATTTTCGTCATGCGTAAAGTCGTTATCAGAAAAAATATGTAAGCGAAAAATATCGCTTGCCAAAAATATGATTAAAAGGTACACACCGCCTCATTGCGCGGGTACCCTGCTAGTATAACTTATAAGCTCAACAAATATTGTTTAAGAACACAATATCAATGTTTAAATAACATCTAAAGCTTAACTAAGATTTAAAATAGGGTGGGGGCTTTGCTTATATAAAAAAATTTCTCTTAAAAGTTTTTCTCTTCAAGCGATGTGAGATAAGTCTACTAGCCATGTCCCTCATATATTTTAATTTCTCTTGTTCTTTTATATTTTCAAACTTTTTTTGTCTAAGTATTTCTAGTTAGCAAAGAAAAGAAAAGATGATTTAACTTTTATATTTTTCTAATTTTAAAACAAAAATGTGATTGTTTGTTGCAACAATAATATCCAAACTGAGTACCATATTTAAACAATGTATAAAGTTGTTTTATTTAGAATTCTACAAGGAGGTGCTTTTGAAGATTTCAAACACGTATAAGAAATAAAAAAAGAAAACACCCCCCTTAGCCATTAATCAGTTTTCATAGCAATATTCTCAAACCATATGTTTGTTAAAGAGCTTCCTTTTTAGGTGTTGCGTCTTTCTTCAACTGCTTCCGTCATACACCATGCTAAATAAAATAAAATGAAACTAAAAAATTATGATTACATGAGTTAGGAAAACCTACTATAATAACATCGATTTAAAGTTATGATAAAATATCGAGTAAGATTAAGCACATTGAAAAAATAAGCAATTGAGATAAAAAAAAATTAATTCAAACTTTTTTGCGACATTGTAAAACATCAATTGTTATCGTTTTAGTAGTATGTAACGTTTCTTCCGAGTTCTATGCATATGCTTTTGTAAGCTTACTATAAATTTGTTAACTAAACCTACACTATCAAGTGTCAAGTCATTTCATATACCTTACCTCACAATAGCGCCTATTTTCTATAAACTATATATATTAGACATCAAAAATAAGTAACCTATATATCGCTCGAGATGTGCTATGATCATCTTATAAAAATACATCGTTGGGTGATTTATATTTTTACTAGATGAGTACTCGTGTATAACAACGAGATTTTATAGCGACAAACTTTTATAGTTGCATGATTATTTCATACGTTTTTTTAAAACCATAAGTTCCAATATTCTTCACTTTTAATCTTCATCACTTTCAAATCTATCAATTAGAATCTAAACCCTTTTTCGTCCAGCTACTGAAACTTGATTATGAAGTTCTCAACAATCGGCATTAGCATGTCTTTATTATCATCATCATCATCCGAGATGACAATAACATCATCACAGTTCCACTTTACCAATTTAGATTGGAAAACGAATTGGTATTGGGTGCGGGATTGGGAGTGGGATGAAGATGTTATATAAACGAACAAAAGCGGTGAAAAAGTAGGTGTTATATAAACGAGCATGAACTAAAGTAGTAAAACAAATTAGTAAAGTTTTATTAGGAATCGTGGGTTAAAACAAGACGAATAAGAGTCTCATTTATAATATAAAGAATACTTTTCAAAATTAATATAGTGGGTGGGTTTGAAAATTAGATGCATGTACATATATAAGATGCATTTAATCAGGTTAGGCGAATCCTATGTAATTTTATCTCATGTGGGTCAAATTTGTTGTTAGTACTACTTTGCATTGTTTTCACCTTAAAATCACTTTCAAAACTTATTGAGATGTATCTAAATGGATAGAGATGCATCTAATTCAAGTCGAAGCATCTCAAATGGGTGGTTATAATTATTTTATTATCCTTCACATTTTAAGCTTTCTTTTTTACTTATGTATGCTTTCATGTGTATGGCTTATTTATATGTATTTATGTGTATGACATATAACTATTAACTTGCGACTCAGCTCTCATTCAAAATCATATATTTTAGCACGTAACTTATATATTGAATCAACTCGTAAAAGGGAAAGATAACATAACCCTTATTAGCTTAATGTCACACTCAACTTAATCAAATATATTAGTTTGAATTTTACTTTAATACTCCATAATCCATGATGTATGTGATGTTTATAGTGGCTACATGTGAATGGCTCGTTTACTAGAAAGAATTACATTGTTTTTTACAAGTTTATAAATCAATATACTTTGATTGAAACATGTTTAGAGATCATTCTATAAAGTATAAGTGTGTAAACTTAAATCACTTAACACTTAGGCAAATAAAAACACACATTCAAATGCTTTATATAAGTTTAGGTAAGATAAATAAGTGTATTTATATAGATTAAACTTAAAAGAGTTGTCATTTAGTTGGTTGAAAAACTTGTAATAACTAAAAAGAAAATAATGTACTTATTAAATATAGAAGAGTTGTCATTTAGTTTAGGTTAAACTTATAATAACTAAGAGTTTTCATTAGATTAAACTTAAAAGAGTTCATTTAGTTTAGGTAAGATAAATAAGTATTGGCTTGTTAAGCTCGAGTAGCTCGTTCGGCTCGTTAAGCTCGACTAGCTCGATCGGCTCGTTCGTGATAGCCTATATCTTAATCACACACATACACGAAACAAAGAAAGAAAACAAGAAAATAGATGAGTTTAGAGAGAGAAAGAACTAGAGAGAAAATAAAAGAAAAAGGTTGATTACTTAGAAAAGAAAAATAAGAACCAGCACCCTCCACCTTGTATGGTGAAGGGTATTTATAGTACAAAGAGCAAGCATGCCTTGTAGGCTTTCTGATGGGCCTTTAGGACCGGACCAAACTACGAATGGGCTTTAAGCCTAATAACTATGCCTAATTAGCTTAAAAGTGATTCCCGTAAATTACGTTTTCCTATACAAGGCTCGGGATTGATAATGACCATCACTTTACTAAAAACACAGCTAACAATCTCCCCATAAAGGATGTCATTCAATTGTGGATCCTTCTTGTGATGTCTTGAGTCTTGGAGCCATGTGTTTTTTGGTATTCTTTTGGAGTTCCTTTTGCATGCTTATGATCTTGGATATTGATCTTTGACTTGATATCTTTATCTTTAAACTTGATATCTTGATCTTTTTGCCTTGAGATAATCTTGGATCTTTCTTGACTGAAACATTTCTTAACTAACATACTCATCCTTTGACATCACTTGAAGGCTGACAATCTCCCTCAAATATAGATCTTATGACTTGATCTATTTGAAATCAAATACTTGACGTTCTTTGAGGAAGTTCCTTTTTATCAGAGCTTGCGGAAGTGTATCTTTGAATTCAAATATGCTCTTTATGTTTTGTTTGTTGTTGTTATAACAACATATTATGGATGACTTGTCTTTGTATTTCGGTCGAATTGGTTTTTCAATAACAATAACCACGGTTTCCCATTAATCAGTATAAATACTGCCTGTGATCAGGTAGAATTCATAAGAATCTCCTTGACAGGGTTTCGCAGCTGCACTAGCCGTTCTCGTTACCGGAGCGTCACAAAGCAGACAACACGGTAAGAGTGAATCTGTGAGTTACTGTCTCACTGATTGAGCCGTCAATTTATGTTCAGTCTTCCCATGCCCAGTTGCCCTTTTAAGGCTGCCACAATCGACATGAGATTGAAAAACTTGTTTGAATTAGTCGACATGTTAATGAATAAAGATTTTCAAACATATCAAAAATTTTGTGTTTTTAAAAAGCATCTATCAATTCTCATTAATACACACAGATTATATTTACGTTTGTGCTCTTGTACAACTTGTGTTCTTGATGATGAACAAAAAATGTATATGGAATTGTATCCTGATGAGATTTATTGATTGATCTCGTTGGCTCTAGACTCTATAAGTGCACATTTGTTATTTGGTGATCGGAGGCTGGATCGGACTGCCACCTTTTCAATATCAACAATCTCGGAATGAGAGAGTCGATAGAAGCGTGTTGTACACTGTGAGAAATGAAACAAACTTCTTTTGAGAGAAGCCTGAGTAGCTGGGATGGGTTGTGCATTGCATCACTGGGTCCATGATGACTTGTCTTCAATACCAAAATCATCTTTGTGATTACTGATAGATTATGCATTGACTCGGTTTCTGCCTAATGTTGTATGGAGGGCTTCTTTCTTTACACCCTTTATCCTTATAATTATTTTTCATTCTTCAACCCCTTTAATGCTTATCTAGACTTCATAACTAACACCTTGTTAGGATTGTTCCAGTGCTAGCTCTATCTCAATCGGCATTATTCGCATTCTCACTTTACTCCTTTTTCAATCATACCTAAGGACTTCTATTCTATCTAATGGAGTTTCCCTGGGTAGATCCCTTTGGTTCTGGCTGGATCATGGAACAAAATACCTATTCTTAACCGCCTTATAACACCGTAAGAAACAACAGTTGGTCGGTATTTGGGTATTGCCATAAAGATCTATAAAACCATTGAAAAAGTTATCAACGTGTTGGAGAAATCATTTATAACACATTGGGAGTTTTCTATATCACCAAAATCCCCTTACACATATGCACCATATTATGAAAGAGTTTTGGACATGCAAGGTTTGGGAACGCACTTATAATCAAGAGATCTTATCCATTATTAAGTCGTATTGATCACATTTTAATCACCATTCTCTCCCTTAAAAATTGCATATGTGGTGACAATTTTTGACAATTAGTGAATTAAAAATAAGTTAATGTCCGAAATTCACATGAGTCTACCTAAGTCTTGGGAGAATAGGAGTGCATGCAGAATGAACTAATTATGATACCCCCCCCCCCAATTATAGAATAGAGTGAAAACTTGGAGTGAGAGTGTGTTGAGCACACAATTTGAAAATTTTCTTTTTGAAAATATCTTGAAAAATTGTGTGTAAGAAACACGAAAACTATGATCTGGTGGTCTTGGTGAGTCAAACCATATGAAAGCTATTTTTAGTGAGAGAGAGTAGAAAGAGAAAGTTAACTTGATAAAATGTGGAAGATACAAAAGGCTCAACCTATCTTTGGAAGCCATAGGGGGGGATATATAGCCCATACATCTCTAAACTATACATCGTTGCCTATTCTAGTCCTTGCATATGAGACTATGATAAACTATGATAATTACGTAATGTCATCACGTAAAACTGAATTCCTAACAATCTCCCCCCACGAGACGATATACGAGATTACTTACAATATTTTCCTACCAAGTACATAATGATTAAGAACAAGAACTTCCATGAATCTTCTAATGGTGATGATATTTTTTGTGGTCTTTGTCTTCAAGTCTGCACTACAACATGAATCATCTTTGTAGTACCTTGTAGGAGAAATACTGTAATAGGCACGAACTAAGTAACCCATACACTTCTGGTTAAGGAGAAGCTTTTGAATTAGCTTCCCCCTAATTCATGCCGCATATTCTTGATTTAGAAGCTTTCAAAGGTTCCCCCCAAACTAGCAATACTCTCTTGAGCAGTTTCAAAGCTTTCTTACAAGCTTAGAATAATTAAGTGAACAACGGAATTGGTAGGATACCACATCAAATATTATTGCTCTTTTAAAAATAAGCTTAGTGATTGACCGTTCGGGGTAAACATTAACTAGATCAGCAACGTATCTTCTCACGCTTGAATAATTCTTCTCACAACACTTCCCCCTGGAAATTCAAATAATACATACTAAAGTTCTCAAGATATCACTTCCCCTGTGTGTCTGAAGAAATGAACCCAAAAGCCACAAGTTAAAGCGCTGATATTCTCTGCAGTTATGACATTTGTCTTCCCGGCATAGCCTAACTTAAAAAAATTCAAGAAAGATTTCCTATGTCAAGCTTTAAAGAAAAAGAAAGGCAAAGACTCAAGGGTGTATCTACTCCTTCCCCCTTGCTGGTTTCAACACGTCAGAATCAGCAAAACCTTGGACGCACATTTACTTGAATACTTGAGTGAAGAATAAATTAGCTCAGATATATCCTGTGAGAATCAATTGCTGATCAAATCTCTACTCATAACCTCTCTCTGACTATCTTTTTACCAACCGTTTTGTAAGTTATTTGAAGTAACCACTGATGAAGTAAACCCGATATACCAAACTTGACACTGAAGTAGAATTCCCCGTTCTTGTGACTCAAGCTTGCACTAATGTTGGAAGAGTAGTGTAGAGAAACTCAATACTTACCAAGAAAAGTATAAGATATTCATCACCCTTTATGATCATCCACAACGTCTTCTGCGTGTGACACTGAGAACTACAACGTATCTCCTTTAAGTGATAGTTATCCAGGTCTTTAACCAACCACCCGACTGCTGGTAACTAGATAACCCAAGTCTTCATCCAAAATCCTAAGCCCGGGAAAGTTATCATTGAAAGTCATGCATCCATCCAACCCCAACTTCAAGATAAAATAAGAACACGCCTTCGTAAAATGCCACTTCAACCTCAAATAAGTGATACCCGATCAACTCCGTAGATACTTAGAAAAATTAATTCCAAATCCAGCCATATAAATTAAATTCCATGGTTCTTTATAATAATTGATCCTGGTCTTGTCACAAATCTTGTCACTTTGTCATTTTGGACCACGAATACAACCAATAACCTCATAATTGTATCAATAATTAGTTCACTACATAATTGATATACCAAAATTCATATTAGCCAAAAAATATGTTCGGATATAATCACTCCATGCCATATTTTCGTTTCATATGACTTTCATTTGGTCCAATCACATGCTTAACTAACTAGCCCAATTGTTAGTTAGTTAGCAAATAGATAAACTATTCAAGCCCATAACTTGTATAATCCAACACCAGCCCATCTCATTTACCAATTACCAAAACCTCCGCCCAAATATAGTTAAAAAAAACTTGGTGTGCCATGAGGCCAAATGACCCGATCTATGAGTGGCTTTATGATAAGAGATCCCTAATTATTAGGGCTATATAAAGCAAGTGATACTCATAGCCCTAATTTAACTCATCAAAAAAACAATCGCAGTCAAATTCATATCCCATACTAGTTTCAACTGCCTCTCTTATCTTTCCTCAAACAAAACGGCTCCCAAAATAAACTCAGATCAAGATCATATGTCTTCTTTACCAATCTCATTCGTATCCCAATCTCATACTCAAACTCATCAAACACCCATTAGTCTCATTTTATAAATCAAAATGACAGAATCAAAAGTCAAAGACCAATTTCTTTGATTTTGAAAGGTCACCGAGCCATAGAAATCTTATATCTGTAGCCATAAATGAAGAACACACATCGAACATACCATTTTCTTTATTCAGTTTGTTTTGACTGAGCACCAACTAGCAAAGCTTCAAGATCTAATTAAGGTCTCAGGTAGGTTGTGTTTATTATTATTTGTTTGATCGAAATAAGGAAGGGATGAGACAGTTATGTCTTTGTTCATTCTTTAAATTCGTAAATTGAATCAAGAAGCTATGCTTCATATAGATCAATGATGGGTTATGGTTCAAACACACAAGATCTTCAAAGATCTTCACCGTTGTTGAATAAATCTGAGATCTAATGCTTTTATTTGTTGTTTGAATCATGTTATATTTTGAAGATGATAGGATTGTTTAGGATTAGTTAGATTTGATTGTGTTGAAGTTGATGTTTGAGATGACTGTGATGATGAGTTTAGGATTAGAGGTTGTTGGCTGATGATGAGGTTATTGTTGTGGTTTAATTTTGAGTCAGTACTTCTAAGTCTATTCTTTCTTTTCTATTTAACTCGTTAATGACCGACTCAATTGAGTCGACTCAATCAACTCGGTAAATACCGAGTTGACTCAGTCTAGTAGGGTGCAAATCCGGTCCTGCTAATCCGGTGCTGCGAATCCGGTTGACTGCGAATCCGGTGACTATTGGTAAACTGCGAATCCGGTTGCCATTGGTAAACTGCAAATCCGGTTGCCATTGGTAAACTGCTAATCTGGTGAAGCCTTTGAAACTGCGAATCCGGTTAAACTTGGAACTGCTAATCCGGTGAAGTCTTTGAGTTGTACCATCATCCTTGCTTTTCTTATCCTTTTTCCATCTTCATCAATTTTCTTGTTGAAACCCAGAAAATAAGCCCAGAAAAAAGTACGAAAATAAGCATATAAGTAGCAAATAAACCACGGAAATGTATATCTTTAACCAGAAACGTATACTGTAGTACTGTTTGGACTAGCATGGATATCTAGACCAGAAAAGTTTATAACTTTAACCCAAACAAAAAAAAGACCATAACTATTACTCTTGTGACCATGTGACAAGCTTTTGTGACTAAAAAGATAACAGATTCAAAGACTCACAAATCGAGAAAACATGTGAACAAAAACAGTGATAAAAGTAACATATTTGAGACCAGCCGAACCATAAAAAATAGTCAAACCGACCCGTCCCAAAAATGAAACCATGGGCTCTGATGCCAATTGTAAGATATCCGAAAACTATGATTCGGTGGTCTTGGTGAGTCAAAACATATGAAAGCCATTTTTAGTGAGAGAGAGTATAAAGAGAAAGTTAACTTGATAAAATGTAGAAGATACAAAAGACTCAACCCCTCTATTGAAGCCATAGAGGGGTATATATAGCCCATACGCTTCTAAACTATACATAGTTGTCTATTCTAGTCCTTGCGTATGAGACTATGATAAATTATGGTAATTTCATAATGTCATCACGTAAAACTGAATTCCTAACATTGTGCTCAACAATAAAATGATGTTATATGTATCGACTTAATTATCATTTCCTTAGTGCTTCTCTTGAGCATTCAAAACTTTGAATGTTTATATGACATTGCTCAAGACCGAGAAGATATGAACTTCCTGTTGTTTAGGATAAATGAACATTTTCCTTTCTTTGGAGACCGAGTCCTAAACTAACATTTACTTAGAAGTCATAGAGAAAAATTTGAAAGGACATGTTTTGAAAGCATTTGAAACTCTCGCTCGAACTTCATTTATATACACGTGTCAATATTAATCAACATTTATAGGTACGTAAATGTTATCGATTGTCGAGAGAAATGTAGGAGAAGATTATTTTTGGTATTTTTGAAATTTTTTGATTTTGTATTTTGCTTTTATAGGTTTTATATTTATATATTTTGCTTTTCTGATAAATATATAAAATTGTAAAATATTTTAGACACACAAAAGAAGATATGAGAGGATGTGTCTAAAATCATTAAAACTTGGTTTTCAAAAAAGCTCCCCCTCAAAATTTGATCCACTTATAAAGAATGATTCGAGTTTTGAAAATGACATGAGAATGGAGTATTGAACACATAATTTTGAAAAATTTTGGAAATCCTTTTGATAAATTCTTGAAAAATTGTGTTCAACGGTTTTGAAAACAAGAAGATTTCTCTTCTTTTGAAGGTAAAGCGCACTGAAGCACTCCCCTTTTATTTGATGCGCGGTGTATGCACTAAAGTATACATAAGTCATTCCTAGACGAACTCAGAAGACAGCTAGCGAATAGATACATGAATTCTGCCTCCGGAGTTTTGAAAACCTGCCAAGAAAAGAAGTAGAAGTAGGAAACCCTTTGTTTGTAGGTTCCTGGGGGTTAGAAGCACTTGTAATTTCATACACAGATGTGTCAGACTCACTCTCGGTGTTACTGGATGAAGTTATTTTTCTACAAAGGTAAAAAATTCTACCAGTTGGTAACCACCTAAGGAAATATCTAGGTTTGCTAGGTAAAGCAAGACTTTCTTTGGACCTCGACTTCTTCGATTTCTTGACATTTGCCTTATGTTTCTTTTGATTTGCACTTTTTGAAACTTTAGCACTTTGGTTTTTCTTTCTAGATTTCATGCCATTCACATACTGAAGCACACATTCATCATGATTAGCGGTAATTAGACATTCCTTACATGTAGCACAGATAACCTTAGATTTTTCATTTCGAATTGCAAGCTTAATGTTATTACATTCAGATGACGATGGTCCAGATAGTTAGAAGACTGTAGACTCCAATGGTTTTCTTTTATTTTCTCTAACTTATTTGAGAGGCAACTACTCTTAGACTTAGAGGGGACCTTATCATTTTTAGGATTGTTCCTAAGCTGTGGTCTTCTGGTCCTAGTAGTGCTTTCAACATTTTTAGGAGAGAAACCATTGATGATAGAATTTACATCTTTTTTAGTGATGGCATGAGGTTATGAAACAGTGATCAGTTTTGTACTAATGCTTGCTTTTACATGTTTGTTAGGCACAAAGTTGTCTACCCTAGAAGCTTTAAAAGGATTAATCCTAAATATTCCTGGAGCAATCACTCTTTCATTTTTCACAACTCTTGATTCTTGAGAGGAAGGAACCGAGTTTGAAGTGACTTGTTTTGACAAAGCATTCGACTCACCAACCTTGGGAATAGACTTAGATTTAGGAAGAGGAGTTACAACATACATTTTTGGTATAAAAGAAGAAGGTAGTTTTCCCAAAATTGATTGCTTTGCAAACTTAGTATTCGTACTCGTTCCATGAGTGGTGTCCTTTAGTTCAGAAACCTTATCAAATAACTGGGCTCTTAGCTTAGCATTTTCATAAATCGTGTCATGTGATTTATTTTTCAAAGTTTCAATCATAGTTTTGGTTCGAGTTCGTGTCACAGAGATAGAGTCAAACAGGTTTTTGTATGTGGTATTAAGATGGGCATTTTTTTAGCATAATTCAAAATCTAAAACTCTAATTCCACGTTCTCATCCTCTAATTTCTGAGACAAAGGATCAATGGTATTTGATACACATGGAGTATCCTTGCTTTTACCCTTTTGATCTCCCAACTGAGCTTGCAACCGTTCGATCTTTTGTTGCATGTCATTATAAGCTTTATCGTACGAAATCTTATCATATTTGCATTCTTCACATTTTTTGTACCAATCATTCCAAAGTTTAGCATATTCATTTTCCTTTTTAATGATATAATTTTCAAATCGTTCTTTCGTACATTCAAGCTCAGTTTGGAGATTTGATGTATCTACAACATAATTATTTTGCACAATAGACATAATATCTTGACTGACCACTACTCTCAAGAGACGCTCAATTTCCAATTCCAATGCCTTGTGCTTATCAAGAGATTCATCAGTTTCGTTTGTAAGAGATTTGAAGTCTCGAACAAATTTGGATGCTTCTTTTAAAAATTGTATTTCAAAATTTTGCACTCTAGCGTCAACTTGGTTAACGATAGGGAAAATTCCATCTTTTACAATTTTGTGAATCTCTTGATGAGCACTTGACGACCAATTATGTATATCTAGAGTCATTTTTTGTTTTACAACACATTGAAGAGTCACAATGGTGCTTTTTACCTCATTTAGAAATTTTCGTGCAACACTTGGTGTAGTATCATCCAAAAACTCTTCATTTGGTATTGAAATTGATTTAGAAACATTGGCTGTTTTAGAAGTATTTGAAAAGTATAACTCTTCACGCGACTTGGCCGTTTGAGAAACAAAAACCCCCGAAAGATGATTAATCTTTGTATAATTTGCCGGTTTTATTTCTTTGTTCAATTGTTTCATTTTTAAGCGACTCTCTTGAGCAAGTTGTAGTGTCTCCTCTGAATCATACACATCAGGAGGATCATGCTTTTCTAATAAAGCTTTGCCATTATACAAACTCTGTTGTTTTTGCTGATCTTGCTTGAGATAAAAAGGATTTTGATAACCCAAATCTATTTTCTGTTCGGTGTGGTAAAACGAGTCTGGATTAGGTGAAAGCATGTGCATCGTTTGAATCGATTAACCCATTTTAACCAAAATATTATCTGATTCCTTTATCTTGATCTCAAGTTGAATTTGTTTATCAAGAAGCTCGTCTTCGCGTATTTTGAAATCAGACTTCAACTTTTTTTTTCTTCAAGAAGAGAAGAAACAGATGACTTTTCCTTCGAAATCTTGTTATTTAAATTTGAAAATTCCTCATTCAAAGTTGTTATTTGTTTACCAGAACTTAAGTGAAGTGCATTTATCTTTTTAGTAAGACATTGCTCTTGATAAACAGACTTTTGATAAAACCTTTCAAGTTCGTCATATTTTTCTTGACTAATTTCAAAACACTTTTCTTGATTTTTATATCTAGCAAGCTCAGTGGTCAAATCAGCATTAGTTTTTCTCAACTTGCGATTGACCGTGTTGACTTTTTCAACTTCAATTGCCAAATTATTAAATAATGATTCAAAATAAGCACGTGTTTCCTCAACAGTTGCAGGATGTTGTTCTACTGTTCCCCCACCTTGTTCCACATTAGAAACCTCATAAATGACATTACTATCATTCTGTTGTACTTGGTGTGGTTCTGGAATGGGCTCGAGTAGCAAAGTATACTGCTCTTCTTAAGTAAACATATTGAATATATCATTATCATAACAATTTTCAGAATGGTGTACCTCAGCTGATCCATCTGAATCATAGACGGGATCGCTGCCAGTCTAAGTACCCGATATCGATGCTTGCTATAAATTATCCTTTAAAGTGTAGTTCACATTTAATTCCTCAATCTCATCATAGGCACCTGCAGCAGCCATCCTCAGAATTGAGTTGGATCCCTGCTTCTTCCTTTTGAGCAATCTGTAGTTGTATCTGAAGATAAGCAGCATCCCTTTTGATATACAATGTACACATGAGTAGGATGATTCCTCAGTTAGTCATCATCCTGGAGGGAGAAATGTGTACGTCCGATACTTACTTGTTTTTATGTTACCGTTTTGATGTTATAGTTTCAACTACATATCGGGATAAATTGCTTTCACTTGGGACTTAGTTGACTTTGGTGAAACAATTTAAATGGGTACATTCGGGACTTAGTTGACTTTGATGTTACCATTTCGACTACATAGAGGGATAAATTGTTTACACTCGGGACTTAGTTGACTTTGGTGTATCAAGTCTTACCATGTCTTTTCGGGAGGGAGAAAAACTAGATTATAATAATTATGATAAAAACAAGTCTCACGGGATTTTACCATGTCTCACAGATTATCATATAAACACTCAAAGTTTTGAATGCTCAAGACAAGTACTAAGGAAATGATAATTAACAAGATAAATCTGACATCATTTTCTGTTGAGCATAATTTTTCAAGATATTTTTCATCAAAAAGAAATTTCAAAATCTTTCAAAATTGTGTGCTCAACAACCTCCCACTCCAAAGTTTCACTCTAATATATTATTGAGGGGGAGTATAATAATTGGTTCATTCTGCATGCACTCCTGTTCTCCCAATACATAGTTAGACTCATGTAAATTCCGAACATTAACTTGTTTTTAATTCACTAATTGTCAAAAAGTGTCACCACATATGCAATTTTTGAGGGGGAGAATAGTGATTAAAATGTGATCAATACAGGTTAATAATAGATAAGGTCTCTTGATTATAAGTGCGTTCCCAAACCTTGCATGTGCAAAACTCTTTCATAATATGATGCATATGTGTAGGTGGAGCTTTTTGGCGATATAGAAAACTCTCAATGTGTTATAAATGATTTCTCGAACACGTTGATTACTTTTTCAATGGTTTTATGGATCTTCATGGCAATACCCAAAGACCGACCAACTGTTGTTTCTTACGGTGTTATAAGGCAGTTAAGAATAGGTTGTAGGATCCCGTTAACACTTCAGAGAGATGAGTTGTTTAGAGAGAGAAACTAGAGAGAGATTAGAGAGAAAAGAGAAAAGATATTATTTAGATATTTTGAACAACTAACTTTTCCAAGTGGAAAAGTTCCTTATATACCCCGACACTTAAAAGTGACGCGCGGGATATTTAACTAGGACACGGGCTCGGGTTTTGCTTGGGATTAAACCCGAAACATATACAATATTAGATTAACTATCGAGCCCGATTCCCGATACTTTCCTATTACAACGTTAACTAATTGATTGACCGAGACTTAAATACATAATGAACGAACTTCATGTTCGACTCAATATTTTGAGGCTAACAATCTCCCCCGAAGTGAGTTCATTGATGACACTCCTTCATGAGATCAGTGAGATTGCTTTTGTCGTTTAAGCTCGAGTGTTCTTGGTCTTTGTCTTCGTTGTAAGCTTGTTCCTTCATGCTTTGCGATCTTGACTTTGAGCCTTTGTCATTGTCTTTATCGTCTTTGCCATCTTGCGATCTTATGTTTTTGACCAACATGCTCATACTTTTGCATTATCTTGAAAGCTTCAAATCAGAGTTTGCGGAAGTCTTTGTCTTTAAATCTTGAGCTTTCTAGATAGTATGTCTTCGTAGATTGAGCATTTGAATGGGATTGAGGTTGCCGTTACCACCGTTTGACCTGCAGGTTTACGTTAGTGATAAACGAGAAAATTGATTTGAAAATCAATCGACGTGTCACTCGTTAAAGTGTTTTTGTAACACATCGAGAGTGTCATGTTTTTATCAAAATTCATCAACCGTCAATTCATTTACTGGACCAAATCGATATCCAGTTGTCACAAGTTTGATTCATATAGAATCTCGCAAGTCACCTACCAAGAGCTTGTTTGATGCTGGCTCAAGCAGGATTTCCATCTTCATTGTGAATACATTAGTATCACTCGGATGTTCTGGCAAATATCACAATGATATTGCGTAGGACTCTTGATAACAGCTTGTGAACCTGATGATGTTCAACAAGTGTTTGAAATGGAATGTGTCCTAACGAGATTTTGATTGATCTCTTGGCTCTAGACTCGATTAGTGCATTTTGGTTTTAGTACTCGGAGGCTGGAGCATATTGCCACCTATTCAATATCAACAATCTCGGAGTGAGATGTCAATAGATAACGTGTGTATCTCCGTGACAAATGAGACAAGTTTCTGTTGAGAGAAACCCGAATGGCTGGGAAGGGTTGTGCATTGCATCACTGGGTCCATGATGTTGTTTTCAATGTCAGCAATCAACTTGTGATTCTGACAGCATATGTATTGACCCGGTTTCTGCCTTAAGTTGTGTGGAGGGCTTCTTTGTTTACACCCTTTATCCATACATTTCTTTTTAATTCTTCAACGCCTTCAATGCTTACCAAGACGTCATTATTAACACCATGTTGTGATTGTTCCAGTGTTAACTCAATCTTAGTCGGCATTATTCCCATATACATTCATCTCCAATCATACCTAAGGACTGCTATTTCTAACTTTAGATTATCCTTGGGTAGATCCTCCGGTTCTGGTTGGATCATAGGATTGATTCCTAACCTAACCACCTTATGACTTCAGAATCGTCGTGAAATTAAGATGTTGTTGGGTATAAGATCGAACCTAGGTTCCCGAGTAACACTTCACTTCATAACCCGAACCACGAATCCAAGAAACTAGGGAGAGAGAGAGAGTCGAAATTAGAGAGAGATATGAGAGAGAGTTGAGAGAGAAAATGAGATGGAAAGAAATTTAGATATTATGAAAAAGATATTTTCTAAATAAGAAAAACATCTATATATATTTAGATATTTTAGAAAATATCTAAATATATATATACCCCTACACATTTAATGTGACGCGCGGGATATCCCCCTCAAAATAGGACCAAAAGAGAAATTGTTGTTCTTTTAAAAAACATTGTGAGGTATGGAGTGTTGAACACACAATTTTTGAAAAGATTATATTTGTCATCGTGAAAATCTTGAAAAAATTGTATCTGACTGTTCAAACTTTTTTTTTTGGAATAAAACCAGATGTGTAGAGGATTTCTCTTCTAACGGTAAGGGTAGCGCACTGAAACGTTACAATTTCCTTTTCTTGAGCTAAAAACATTGGGATTGTCTTGTAAGAACAGCTCACGAAGACGAGAAACGTTAATTTTCGTTGGGAGGATAAGTTATAAACCTTCTTTATTTGAAGTCCGGGTTAATGTACTGATATTTGCACATAAAGCCCATTTTAGGAAAATTAGAAATGAAATGTTTTTGAAACTATTTAAAACTCTCGCTCTCGGACACTTTATTTACAACACCCGTGTCAATGTTAATCGACATTTCTAAGCACGTAAATGTTATCGATTCCAAGAGACATGTCGAGAAGAATCTTTTTGGAAATTTTCTATTTTTCTGATTTTGTATTTATTTACCTGTTGTCCTCAGCATTGCTATTTGATGGTGGAATAGTAATTCCAACTCTTGTCGTGATGTAGCTGTCTTGTTTGCTAGAGGAACAACTTTTGGAACCAGCTTTGAACTTGACGGTTCATTGCTGTGGTCGTGAATTCCGAGTTCTGAACGGTTATTATCAGAAGTCATTTGATGAAGAACGAGGCCTAAACTGATGTTAACAGACGTCATCTCTATGAAGACCGAGGCTTGATCTGTTGCGATCAAACGTCTTTTTAACATTGAGGAACGGGGCCTGAAGTGTTATTTTCAGCAGACGCCATTTGACATTGAGGACCGAGGCTTGAACTACTGTGTTCAAACGTCATTTGAACATTGATGACCGAGGCTTGATCTATTTTGTTCAAACATCTTTAGACATTGATGACCGAGGCTTGAACTGTTGCGATCAAACATCATTGACATGAAGACCGAGGCTTGATCTGTTGCGATCAAACGTCATTTGACATGAAGACCGTTTCCAAAGCGAACAGTACCCAAAAATTTCTCCACAGAATTACACAACAGCTTGAGATTGCCCGTCATGTGCTTTGTGCATCCAGAGTCAACAATGAATAGGATGAGTTGTACAATCTGCAAGAGAGTTAGAGGACGATGGA
>BQNB010119902.1:0-20733 GCA_026074375.1 Tanacetum coccineum
ATTATCTTTGGCTCAACAAACAAGGAGTTATGTACTGGTTTTGATAAGCTAATGAAAGATAAGTTTCAGATGAGTTCTATGGGCGAACTAGCTTTCTTTCTAGGATTACAAGTAC
The DNA here is from genome assembly GCA_026074375.1 of Tanacetum coccineum. Lineage (NCBI taxonomy): Eukaryota > Viridiplantae > Streptophyta > Magnoliopsida > Asterales > Asteraceae > Tanacetum > Tanacetum coccineum. Next base: position 116 of record BQNB010119902.1, read on the forward strand.
AACAGAAGGAAGATTTATCAGTCAGGACAAATATGTAGCTGAAATTTTGAAGAAATTCAACTACTCTGATGTGAAGTCTGCTTCAACTCCTGTTGATTTGGAAAAACCTTTGGTCAAGGATGGAGATGCTGATGATGTTGATGTACATCTCTATAGATCTATGATTGGGTCTTTGATGTATCTCACTGCATCTAGACCAGATATCATGTTTGCAGTATGTGCATGTGCTAGATTTCAAGTTACTCCTAAGACATCACATCTCTTAGCAGTCAAGAGGATTTTTAGATATTTGAAAGGCAAACCAACTTTAGGCCTTTGGTATTCTAGGGATTCTCCATTTGAACTGGTTGCTTATACTGATAGTGACTATGCTGGAGCAACTCAAGATAGGAAGTCTACAACTGGAGGTTGTCAGTTTTTGGGAAACAGGTTGATATCTTGGCAGTGTAAGAAGCAAACTGTGGTTGCCACTTCTACAACTGAAGCTGAATATGTGGCTGCTGCAAGTTGCTGTGGACAAGTACTCTAGATTCAAAACCAATTGCTGGATTATGGGTACAATTTCATGAACATTGTCATTAATATTGACAATAACAGTACTATCTGCATTATTGAAAATCCTGTTCAACATTCTAAAACAAAACATATAGAGATTAGGCATCATTTTATAAGAGATTGCAACACTAAAAAGTTAATACAAATGGTTAAAATTCATACTGATTTAAATGTTGCAGATCTTCTTACAAAAGGTTTTGATGCAGGCAGATTTCAATACTTGGTCTCAAGTATTGGAATGCTGAATCCTTAACTGTCTATATCTCTTTATGTTTTTGTAAAAGTTTTGTAAAGGATTAATACTGTTAGTTTTCTCAATTAATACTGCTAAGTTTGATTAAACCAGTTAGTTATAGTTAATGCTGTTAAGAAGAAAATGTTTTTGGAGTTTGTATATTTGGCTATGAACTAACATTTGCAGGTAAAGCATGTTGAATACAAGATGTTGAATGCTTCACCTTTTTGAAGATAGATAATGGTCTTGGTTCACAGAGTTTAACTTTTATTCATGGGTTATGCATAAATATGGATCCTCATGAATTCCTACATGTCTATCTAGTCTTTTCTAGTGTGCTTGTGATGAATAGAGGCATGTTGTTGCATAATTATTGAAGATAGAGTTAATGCTGTTCGACTTCAGTTAATACTGCTAGGCAGAAAATTACTACTGCCAGGCAAATGTTAATGCTGTTAAGATGACATGGGCACCAAAGTTGCAACTGTTTCAAATTCTTATCTCTTGAAGCATTGTTTGAGGGGATGTTCCTTATTCATACAACCAAAAAGCATGGATGAAAGGATATGTTATACCAAAAGTATGTTCAAAAGGGATCAAAACATGTCTAGGCATATCAAAAGAGGTTTGGATACCAAGATACCTCAGTCTAGTGGTCCCCCTGACAAAGGTTGGTGATGAGGCTGTCCATAAGGAGTTGGGTTACAGAATGGAAGGGTTGCCACTACTGCTTATAGCTTAGAAGCAAAGCAGGACAGTGGTAACATCAAATAAGACCCAATTAATGGCAACACTTAATGAATCAACTCCTTAAGGAATTGATTCAGGTAGTGGTCCCAGGTGCCAAGATACCATATTAGGAGATGTGAATGCTCAAACTAGGTTTGAGATTACATCTAAACAGTCCATTGATCCACCTCTCTCAAGAGGTTACACACTTGAAAGTGGGGAGGACAGTATGAAACTCATTGGAATTGACAAAATTTTGTAAACAATTGTCATATAAAAACAGAAAGAGTGTCTTGGTAAGCCAAAAGAAATGAAAGATTTTGTGAGCTTAAAAATAGAAAGAGAGATGTGTGCATAAAAACAGAAATGAGTGATTATGTGAGCAAAAAGAATTGAGAGATGTTATGAGCATAAAAACAGAAAGAAAGTATGTGTGAATCAAATTTGATAATGAAAGTTGCTTATTGGAATGAAAATTGAATGATTACTGGTGTATTCTTTTTAATGTTGCTCAGTGATTCACCCTTTTTAATACATATAAATATATATAATATATTAATACGTAATAATAAGGAAGATAATCAATAATAGTATAGTAAGTATTTTCCGTCGGGTTCTAGAAAATCGCTTTTAACCAAAGCAATTATCAAAAACCTCCTGGGTCGTTTCCTCGGCGAGAAGTGAATGGAAATCTACGTTCAAGTTGTAAATCGAGCTTGATTATCACTTAAGTTTTTGGGTTTGGTTTTCTAAATCTACTAAAAGGGAAAGCATATAAAAGGGAAACTAAACTTTTGGATATAAACTAATTTTAAGATTAAAAACTACAATTATACTAAGATTGATCTAAAAGATATAAATGACGAAAATGCTTGCTAAGTGACGTGAAATGTTCATTAAGTGCGGGTTTAAGGCTTAACGAATTAAAATCCTTCGAAAACAAATTTCAAGAAATTAAATGACATGTAAAGTAAAATGCTTTTTTAAAATAAATGACAAGAATTTAAATTGCATAAAAAGTAAATGACGGTATATAAATTGGAAAATTCTAATGACTATTAATTACTGCTACTATCTTTGAAGAATTGGCACGTATAGGGTATGAAAAGCCTTCTCAAAAGCTTACTTTTTATAAAGTCATTTTCTCTACACATGGAAGTATTTCATTCATACTATTACTCAATGCTTAAGTGCTAAATCCACTGCATGGAATGAGTTCAGTAGTTTCTAATGCTCTTCTTTGATCATATGCTTGGCAACTAAGTCAGGAAGTTTAATATGTCTAAGTATATCTTTGATGCAATGGTGAAACACTTAGATGGAGGAGTCAAATTCTTGCTATATCTATGTTTTCTTCAAGTTTTCATAAATTAACAACTGGGTAATATGTCATCTCACAAGAAGATTTTTGTTAATCCCTTTCACACAAAGAAAGTTTTTACCAATATGAAGAGAGCTGGAAAGGATTTCTCTGGGAGAATAATACCTTTATTTGACACCATAATGGTTCAACCTGTTAAAGAAATGGGTGAGGATTCAGATCATCTAACTGATTCCACTCTAATACACATTATTGATCAACCATCTTCATCTTCCCAACCCAAGAAGAAACAACCATCTAAGAAGGCTCAGAGACAGGAGGCAGAGGTTCCTCAAGATGAGGCAGAGCATAAGGAAAGTATACCAACACCTTCCAATGATCTACAACCTAGTGGTGAGGATAGCTTACAACTAACTAATTTGATGGTTTTATGTACCAAATTGCAAACACAGGTTCTTGATTTACAAAAAGCAAAGGATGCTCAAGCTAAGGAGATTGCTGCTTTGAAGAAGAGGATCCAGAGGTTAGAAAGGAGGAAAATGTCAAGACCTACAGGTTTGAAAAGACTCAGGAAAGTTGGTATGTCTAGGAGAGTTGAGTCCTCTGAAGATCAGGAGAGTTTGGGTGCTCCTGAAGATGCATCCAAACAGGGGAGGAGTATTAAAGATATTGATGCTAATGTTGATGTTTTCTTGTTGATGAAACTCAAGAGAGACATGATGATGATTTAATGTTTGATATTGGAGTTTTGGAGGATGATGAGATGCATGTGGAAGCTAAAGATGAACAGAGTACTAAGCCTGATGATAGTACTGCTGGTGAAGTAGTTACTACTGCTAGTGTTGATGATAGTGTTGTTCCTACAACCATTGAGGAAATCACTTTGGCTCAGACACTTATACAGATTAAAGCATCAAGCTAAAGTTCTGTACTACAACTACTCCAACAACAACAACACAAGACCCAATGATAAATGGGGTGTTGTACAGGAGCAAGGTTGAGTTCAGAAGTTCCACCAAAGATACAAACTTCAGTACGTCAAAGATAAGGGAAAAGTATATGGATTAAGCCCTAAAGTTCCTTTAAAGAGAAAAAGATCAAATTGCTCCTTAGATTAACAAATTGCAAGAGATTTCAGCTACGTCTGGATGCAAATTATAGAAGAGCAAAAGCTAGCAAGGAAGCAAGAAGAAGAAGCCAACATAGCATTGATTGAGTCATGGGAAAATACATAAGCTATGATGGAGGCTGATAGATTGCTGGCTGAGAGACTCCAATCAAAGGAAAGAGAGGAATTGACAGATGAGGAAAAAGCAAAACTATTTATGGAACTGATGGAGAAAAGAAGAAAGCATTTTGCTGCACTCAGAGCACAAGAAAAGAGAAATAGACCTCCTACCAAGGCACAAAAGAGAACTTAAATGTCTACTTATCTTAAGCACATGGGTGGATATACATACAAACAACAAAAGTAAAGAGTTATTTGATGAATTCAAAAGTTGTTTGATAAGGAAATGAAGAGAGTAAATACCTTTGTAGCTATGGGTTCTGAGGTACAAGAAAGAAAAGAAAAGAAGGAAGAAGGTAGAGAGGAAACAACTAAAGGGAGCAGAAAGAAGATGCTTGGAAGGAAAAGAGCAGGGAAAGAACAACAGAAAGAATCCTCAAAGAAACAAAAAGTAGAGGAAGAAAAGAGAGTCAAGTAAGTTGATGAAGCTGAGCTACAAGAAGGCTTTGGTGAATAAAAAGGAAAAGATAAAGCAATTGATGCTATACCAGTTACTACCAAACTACCAGTAATTATTGATTATAAGCTTCATAAAGAGGGTATGTTGGTACATTATCAGTTGATAAGAGCAGATGGAAGTTCCAAAAGATACTCTTCAATGATAAGGATGCTACAAGGAATAGATATAATAGAGACTTAGAAGCTCTTTTGATGAATAGTGAAGGCAAAGTATGGTGTACAAGCTTGACAATGAGTTTGAAAGAGTGTTGTAGTGGAGTTTAAAAGTTATGTTTGAACAGACAAAAAGGAGTGATGTATGGTGTAATTTTACAAGGATACAGGGTGACTATTTGGAAGTTGATTGATTCATCTGGAGTTCACTTTGTAAGGTTTAATAATCTTCATATTTTTATGTTGGTTGAAAAGAGATACCCCTTTACACCAATTACCATTACCAGTATGCTCAACAAGAAACTTCAAACTAATCATCAAAATGAGATGTGCTATCAACTGCTAAAGCTTATGGTGAAACAGCAAAAAGGTCTATGAAAGGTTTGAATGCATCTTCTTGAAGTATGATGAAGACTTTTAAATAAGAAACTTGAAGATTCAGAAGATGAACATCAAGTTTTGGGGAGAATTGTTGGGACTTAAAAGACTTCATGGATTCTTAGAAGTTACTGCTACTTAGGTACATAATGGAAATTATGCTAATTAGTTAGTACTGGTAGTATAATGTTACCACTGCTAGTTACTAACTGTTAGTATAATTTAGTACTGAAGCATAAAGTACTGCTGCGTTAGTGGAATTTACACTGCTCAGAGTTGAAGTCTAAAATATAAGCTAAGTAGTTAGTGCTGCTAGTAGTAAAAGTTAAGACTGCTAGTACAAGTTACTACTGTTAGTGTATATTAGTACTGCTAGTACTAATGTTACTACTTCTTATGTTTATTAGTGATGCTGGTGGAAGGATTACAATTGTTTGAAGACTTTTTACTATCAAGAGGTAAAAAGCTATTAAAGAGATAAAGATTGTTGGAGAACAAGATGCATTTGGAAGATGAAGTGTTAAGAATTTATGTACAAGATTAACATAATGTATTTATTTAGAAGATAACGTTTTTGTTAAAAAGATTGAGATATCTTAGGAATGTATTATAAGCCCGATATGACTCCTTAGTCTATAAAAGGAGGCTCTAAGGCATTAGTTTTAGAAGATCACAAAACACGTAGTCCCGTACATTTATCAGTTTTCATAGTTTGTCCCCCCCCCCCCCCAAAGTTGATTAAGAAAAGCTTCAAGGTTGTAAACCCTAGTACTAAGATAGAGTACTCTTATTATTATCATTAATAATATTAAAGCGTTTTGTTACATCTTGTATTCATTCATACTTACTGTTTCATTGAGAATACTTCGAGAGATTAAGGTTAGATTCCTGCATACACATTTACTATACTACAGAAGAAAGTTTCTACAACAAGTTATTTTGGATTTATCCAAAGTAATTTAACCTTAGACAACCTAAGGAATCGATTCTAGGTTGGGATCACAAGTGGTAGTCAGAGCTTTGTTGAGAAACCCTTTAATCTAAAAGACAAGGAGCCTTGAATCTACAAATAGTTGTGAGTGACACAATGGTCTCTAAACTTCTCTAAGACATTGTGAGTGACACAATGGTCTCGTTTACTTCTAAAACATCATGAATAATTACGATGATCTTTAAAACTCTTCACGACTTTACATTATATTGATTTTCTTAACTTGAAATTCGTTACAGTCTGTTGACCCCACTGACTATCCTATTATTCGACTATGAAGATGACTTTGAACACCTGTCCCATACTATTGAAACATCTACGTCATCTCGTTACGTCTCAACTTCTCTTACTTCTCGTAACTCCTAGGAGCATGCCGATTAATTCACACACAACTTTAACCCATCACCTCATAACATCCCATTTTGGAAACACGACTTTTGAAATTGACTTATTTCATTTTCTTTACCCCGTTTGAATTTGAAGTAAATACCAACGACAAGACAAGGAATGAGTTCCACGAGGATCGAGTGTATTGTAACCCAACGAATTGCTAATGCTATCGAAGCTAATACTGTCTATGAGGAAATGATCTACATGGATCACGATTAAATAGATTAGGTCGTACGTTAGGAAACTAAGGTGGTAAGGAATGCCAACAACAAAATAAATGACAAAAGGCCATGAGAACTTACATTGCTAACCAAATACAAAAAGCATATATTACAAAATTTCCTCCTATACAAAACGTAAGTTGCACCACTACTGGACCATGCAACTATAGGTGCAATAACTACAAGAGAGTTCCATGTAAGTAAACTTATAAGACCTCCGTTTTGATCAATCAACTTAGAGGCCGTAATGGAAATTAGATATCTAACCTTGCTAAACCGTATTTAAGGTAAAACCGTTAAACTCTAATTGATGTCAAAGATACTCTGATTTTATAAGGATAGATTTTTTTTCCATATCTAAGTGAAACGCTAATAGACATAGGCTGTAATCTCTAAGAGTTTTGCACTAGTACTTTCCTGTGAATTTCATGTATTGTGTGGATTTCCCTAAATCCTTTGCTCAATTTGTGTCATGAGGACTTTGTCAGTTACACTTCAATTCTCTAGTAAATGTATGTAAGCTACTCCTTGAGTCTATTACTTTCGTACAACCCATTTCACTATTATTATATAAACTGTCTTACTGTTATAAACTAACTGGATGGTATCCTATGAACTATTTTAGTGTCATCTTATAAACATAGTTGATGCATTATAAACTATTTTACCACTAATTTACAAACCATTTGCTGCTAGCTTCTTGTTTATTTTAACACCTTATAAACTGTTTTGATATCATTCCATAAACCGTTTTGTCAACATTTTATAATTATCCTACTATTACCTCATAACTTATCTGACTATCAATTAATGAACTAATTCGTTTTCATCTTATAACCTATTTTACAATAATTTATAAACTCTTTTTCTACCCTATTATAAATTACTTTGCAGTCATCTTACAAACTATTTTGGTGTCACCTCATGAATTATTTCGTTGTCATTTATAAACTATTTCGCTGTCAATTTATGAAATATGTCGTCACCATCTTATGAACTACTTCGTGTCTTTTATAAACTATTATGTTGCCACTTTATAAACTATTGGGTTGTCAACGCGTAAACCATTTGTTACCATGTAACATTATAAACCGTCACGTAACTTTCTCGTAAACTATTATGTTATCGCCTCATAAAACATTTCCCCGTTATCTTACAAAATATCTTGTGTCGTTATATAAACTACCTTGTTTTCATTACCACGAACTATTTTGCTACCTTATAAACTATATCATTTATACCGTATAAGATTTTTAAACATAACATTAGTTTGACGAAATGAGCATTTTATTGTTAGTTCATAAATAATGCATAGTGTGACAATCCGTCAATTTCAGAGACCGTAATTTTTATTCTCGAGTATTATTAATAATTTTGTCATTTATTATGTGAGATAATGAACTCACGACTACCGTGAGAATTAGGGCTTACTTTTGTAATTTACGTGACGTATTACAAAGAACCGCAAAATTCTACCTTAAGCATCGATGCTTATATTTCAAAACGCCATAGAAATTAAATTTATTACTTTCAATTTTTATTTTCGTTTACGCACATTTTTTGTATTTACGTAAAATCTTACGGAGCATATTTATAATTATTATCCCGTCTTGTACCGAACTTTAATCAAAATTTCAGAAAAGTATCCCAATTAATGTTGAAATATTTTTACTTTGTTCGTTTATACTTCATGGTTCCACCTCGAACACTCGGCATATTATTTTACGTTAATACCCCGTTAGCCTCAAACTACCTACCTATCCTTAAAATTTAAACCCTAAAAAACTAAAATTCAATTTATAAAAATCAAAATTTCCACTTTAGCCACCACCTAATGGCGTGTACCACAAATGAAGCAAAGACTAGACACTTTGGTCCTAGTCAAATGCATGTAATGCATGTTCAAAACATATAAAAGGCCACTTTGACCAGCTAAAACACACACATTACAACTCAAAATCTGAATTTGCTCTCTCCCTAACACCCTTAGACGCCACCTAGCTCACCAAAAACACCAATTCCATACAATTTTATAGATCACAAAATAACCACACTGGTAAAAATGACAACCTAGTATATTCCTTGTATTTTTGAGGTGATTGAAAGGGTTTTCAAGAAGGGTTATATACATTTTGGGGCTGAAGTTATACAAGTTTTTATCAAGTCATTTTGGGTAAAGAAAAATGGTGATCAAAAATTATTTTGGGTGAAGATCAAGTTTGAAGATTGAAGCTTTGTTCTTGTTTTGATCATTTGATCATTTTCTACATATTTCTTGTGGTAAAATCTCATGATTTTTTTTTATGTTTATATTTTGATTTTCAATTTGTATAAGTACATGAATGATAATTAATGATCATGTAAAAAAAATGTCCATAGCAATGTATAGATCTAGGTTATTTATTGCTAAAATAGGTCCAACTAAAACAAGTAAAAGATCATCAAATTATGAGCTGTTAATGAACAAGATTCCAATAAAACTCATGTAGGTTTTGAGATTGAATTGATGATATGAGATCATAGATAAATCTCTTATGTATATTGGGCAAATTGGATGATTCTAAGAAAGTAAATAATGAATGAGTTATGGTCAAAACACTAAAACTAGTCAAATCCACCTTGCTGTATAGATTATGTAAAAAGTAATATTTACAGGCTGAATTAATTAAAAAGTGAAAACTATGGGTTGTAGCTAAAGTCATGTAGATTCTAAATCAGTTGGATAGTCAACCAACTCTTTATGGTTTGTAAATGGCATCAAAATGATGAAAGTGAAATTTGAGTCCAAACCTAATATGACCATATGTATATAAAAGTAACTCCTAAGTATATGTAGTGACTAAAAGAAGTCAAAATGAGGTTTGAATCTGTAAAGTGGACTTCAATAGAAGCCAAGCATATAACTATATAAATTATACCATTTACGGTTTATAAATTATGACTATTTTTGTAAACATGAAAGTATATAAAATTTACTACTACCCGAACACTATACTATGTAAAGCGATTTTTGTAACTAAATATAACAACCCAAGAATTTTCATCAAATGCAAAACCTATTTTACTATAATCACAATTATACGGGAAAATGTTTCGCTTTATTACATTACTTGCATTGTCAATATCTCAGTATGCAATGTAACTTGCATAACTAAAGTATACGAGCTCACGCAACCTATTATGGCAATCCAACTCTCATATATGTCAACGAAAACATCATAACAGTGTCAAATAAAATATCATAATATCATTTTTACAAAGTACATTACTCATATAATGTACCATTTGCAACATTATATCAAGACAGACTTTAAACCATTATCGTATACCTCTAAACCCTAATTCCATGAAGAGTTAACATCTAAAATGAATGTACAAGCTACTAAAGCAATCACAAGTAACATAACATCTCATTTGAAATATAAACTTCCTCCAAGTCAAAGTACAAGTCCTTAAAAGCTCAATGTACAAGTCATTAAGCGTGACATCCAAAATAGCCATTTTACCTCTGGTTTCCTAAGGGAATTATCCCATAAATCTAATATAAAGTACAAGTTAAAAGCAAGTAAATCACTCATTTACAATCCATATCTTCTCATGTTCATATATCCATGAAATCAAAACAAGAAACCCTAAACCGAGCTAGTCCTGTAACCATAACCCTTTCTTGTTATTATCCGTTTAAACCTAAACCATTAATCAAATTAAGTTGTAAATACTTAATTTACAACATTACAAATCCTATTTCATCATTATACATAATTAAATCCTAGAAACCCTAAAACAAAACCCTAATCTAGTTCTAACCCTAAAACCTAAAACTAGGCCCTAGTTCAGAATCGGAACAGTCTATATACATAGGGAAAGGGCAAATCAATAGGTTTTAGTATAAGTAAAATACTAGGTTTTGGAGCCCAGGTCTTGTGACATTTTGCTAGTGGGAATCAACTCCGATTCAACGTCGGATGAATTAGATTGATAGCCGAAATGGCAAGGTCGCAGATTCGCACACATATATAAAATACTATTATCTCTAAATGATTGTATAGTAACCCCTAATATGGTAAAACTTAAACGTGTAGAGGACTCAAATATCTACAATTTCACTGAGTTGAGCTTCAACGAAGGTTTAAAGGTGGGCTGTTGCAATGGAAACCATATTTACCAAGTCTGATGTTGGCTGTCCTAACGCATGTATAGAATTCAAACCAAACACCCCTAAAACGTCTAGAACCAACTTCCACCTTGCACCATAGCCTTACTTTACTCATCCCATAGCCCTCCACAATGTACCCTATAGCTCCCACACATTCTCACTCTGTCTCTTAGCATCCTTAGTCACCAAGTTCCAAAATTACTATAAATAGGGGTATTATGCCTCCATTTCAAAGCATCCCCCATCTCTTCTTTCTATAACCCAATTGAGCAAACATTCTCTGCTCCATAAGACCCCTAGTATCACCTAAATAACATCATTCAAGCAATGCTTCTTGAAGATTTGAAGCCACCGAACAGATACAAGCGTACTAGTGGAATACAACCCGAAATGACCCATTTCCACCATTTTTTGCTCCTTTAAGCTAGAAGACCCCAGGTTTTCTGATGTTATACTTCTCTGCTCCTACACTCTAATAATGTTCATATGATCCTAATAAACTCTTGTTAAAGTTTCATAACTCAATTCATGCTCATTTTCCGTTTTGATCCAAAACCGTACACCAAAACCCTAATTTTTGTGTTTTTTCTTAAAACTATAAGTTATAATAGGTTAAAGTAATTGTAAAAAACTATCCTTATCAAGCTAAAAGAGTGTTAAAATAACCACTTTATTGATTATTGAAGGAATTTGAACTTAAAACCCGTGCGTTTACGTTTTGAAACCCTAATTCGACCCGTTTTGCTTCCTAGCTTAACGAATCGTTATTTTAAACTTGCGTTGTGTTAAATCTTCATATTTTAGTTTATTATAACTTATATTGTAGTTTATTATAAAATTTGGACATGTTTTGTAAATATTATCCATGCAAGGGGTATATATCGTAACTTTCAGAAACTTATAACTAAAAGGGCTGAAAATGTCATTTTATCAAAGTTATTACTATAGGGGTCTATTATGTCACTTTTTAAACTGCAAGGTTTACTTTGCATATCTTTAAAGTCAAAGGTCCAAACTCGTAAAAGTGCAAACTCCAAGGGTATATTCTGCCACTTTTCAAACTCAAGGGTCTAAAATATAATATTTTGAAAAAGTATAAAAATGTATTCAAAACATTACAAGACATAACTTTAATTAACGCTTCTCGTGCTTATCATTTCCAGATATTGATCAAAACGCTTAAAACCGATTATATCGTATCACAATACTAGGGAGCTTCATATTAAGAGGTTTCATCTTGGTATTACGTTCTGACTGAGTTGTTGGGTTTACGATTTAAAGTGCCCTAGCTCCTCAAACATTTACTGAATGACTTCTGAATTATGATGGCCCGAACGGTGATACAATAATTCCAAACTCTTCAATCAAACTCATAAATCTTAGAACCAAAGTTCTAGAGTACAATCTTCTTAAGACTTGACATATTTACTCAGGTTGCGTGACGTGGCTGTTTACTATCATTTTGCTATATCAACATTCCCTGTTAAGATTGTGATAAGGTTGTCAGCTTTCATTTTAGAATATTTATTACATTTACCTATCAGAGTGAAGACAAAACCTCTCCATTACTCATTTAATATTATTATAAACCCGCGAGGGGAACAAGCTTGTTTACTACTCTTTACATACTCGTTAATTAAAAATAACAATGTGATTACTTTTCAAAGACTTAGTGAAGTTCATAACCTCGCCTTTACTCATTTTACATGTTTTATAAACCCGCGAGGGGGATACATGCTTGTTACAAACTCTTTTATATACTCGTTTATCTTATAACAATGAGATTACTTTTCAAGGACTTAGTGAGTTCTAGCCTCACATTTTAATCTTGTTAAAAACCCGTGAGGGGATACATGCATAAATTACGAAACAAGATTTTACCAATTACATGCTATCCTGACTTGATCATTACATTGTTGTTTAAGGTTATCAATTGATAAATGCTTAATTATATATATAAATAACCCGGGAATTGTGCCAATAAAAAGCCAAAAATGCAAAAGGATAGAAAAAATTTGTGCTTTTGTGTCCTATTGTGCATGGCAAGGATAATAAAGACAAAGATGGCAAAAACAATCAAAACCGACAAGAATCGAAAAAGACAAGACAACAATGAAAAGATTGAAAGACATCAAAAAGCCGGATCAGCCCGACACAAGAAAAGAAATTCAAATGAAGCTCAATTGATGAAAAAGGATTTATAAAGACAAGTTTTCAAAGATCAAGGGCTTATTTGATTGAAATAAAGACAAAGGACTAAAGTTGCAAAAAGATGAAAGTTGTTTTTAAAGGAGGAAAAAGGATTTAGAAAGTACAAGGGCTAATTATGTCAATTTTGAAAGTACTTTTACACTTCAAATGGGAAATATGAAACACAAGGATCGCTTTCGCTAATAACCCAAAGATTTAAATATAGATGCGCAGGTTTTTAGATTCGCTTCAACCGACCACTCCAACTATTTTTTCCGCCAAAACTTAAAACTAACCCAACTTTACCAAAATCACTTCCCCGCTCCTCCACACTTAATTTTACCTTGTATTAAATCCCCTACACATCATTTGAGATACGTGTCAACACTCCATTGGTTCGAACACATCATGATTTGGATCTAATGGCTCAAAAATCATGGAGAAAGGATTCAAGGGCTAGGATTAACACAAGCCTTTCATCCTATTGTCCAACTTATTCAATAAATAGGCTCGTAATGGTGTTTTGTAGGGAGTTCGTTTTTAAAAAGTTTAGTTTTATTTTTTGTAATTTTTTAGTTACTGTTCATTTTAGTCGATTTAAATTCTTGTTAAACCTTTTCAATTTCAGTTGTGTTACTTGAAACTTCACTGTACTCTTCCTTCTTATTAATAAAGCAAGTTCAATGAGTTTATGTTTTAAATTTCAAGTAATAATTCATTGTTGTTTAAAAATAAAGCTTGTATTAAGCCTGTATTTGGCTATTATATTCTCTAAGTCAAAAGCTGTCCAACTCTTGTAAAAGCTTTTATATACTAGTCTTAGTTATCTATGTTGTTTAATATCTCATTTGATTTCCACAATTCATATACAATTTGGAAGCTAAATTGGGAAGAATAAGTCAAGTAATAGCATAATGAGCATTAAGCCAATGGTAAGAGGATAGGTAGCCAATAGTTATGTTTGTTTAAGCCACTCATTCAGATAGAGTGGCTAGGGCTGAGACTTCAATTCCAGGTTTAATCTTTTATAATTCATTTTAGCATTCACTTAGCTTATTTCATTTAGCTAATTAAATTATCTTTTTGTGAGTTTAATCTTGTTTAAAATTGCTTAGTTAGTTAATAGATACAAATGTCTTTAGGAAATTGTAGTTAGGATTCATTAGTTTCATTTTTACTAAAATCTGTCATAGTAAGTAGTGATAAGCTAGGAGAGAAAGTAGCTTAATCCTATTAATAAGCTAGGACTTTTAGAGCTCAAATAGCTTAATTAGGTAATTTCTGGTATGAGTAGATAAAATGTTTTAGCTGTTTTAGTTTTTAAGTCAGTTTTTAAGTACACTTTAGTTTAGACAGTTTTAATAAGAGAGTGTTTGGTTTAAGCTTTCTTTGATTCTTAAAGTCAAAATTTTCATGTCAAAATCTTTTACATAGTTGAGTTAGGGCAAATTAACAAGTTTTAAATATAATTTAGAAGTTAGTTTATAATATGTCAAAATTTTGAGCTTAAATTACTTATCCTAGCACCAGGACAGTTTTAGGAGTAAGAAAAATTTGTAGTAAGTGATTTACATCTTGCTAGAATTCAAACTTGGTTAGTTTAAATCTAGATACATTAAGGTAGTAGGTTTATGAGTTCTTCTTTTAGCAAATTGGCCTGTACTTGAGTAATACCAAAAAGATCAGCAACAACAGTACTAATTTAGTTAGTACTGCTGTTGTTGATTATTTTAAGCTGTCTTCTTAGCTTATAAGATTAGGATTTAGACCTTAGATTTAAGCAAATTAAAAGTATCCATTAGTTCCTTATGTATCTCACTTAATTCCTCATATTCCCCAAGCTTTTAGTCTAGCTTATTTTTCCTGATAAAAGTTGGAATAGCAGCAAAAGACTCTATAGCTTATATTCACCTTGGATTTCCTAATTTTCTACTTGAAATTTTTAGAAACCTTTTATCTAGGTTTGCTTAATAACCTTAGGATAGCTTATTTTTAAAGTTTCAGCTTCTAAGGTTTAGTAATAAGCTTTTTAGCTTAATAGAGAAAAGCTTAAAACAGTTTTAAGCTAAAACTTGCACTTTTTAAGTTCAATTTTCTTGAAATTTTTGTTAAAACTTAGCTAATTTCTGTTTAGATATCTCTAGTACACATCTTGATCTCAATTTAGCTTCTTTTGGTTTTCAGTTTAATCTAGAAATAAGCAAGTTATAAGCCAAATTCTAGAAAAGCTATTAAACCCTTAGTTTCTGTAAACAGTTTGAAAAGGCTTATTTTCTAGTTTATCTAGTGGACAAAAGTAGAAAGTGTCTTTATTAAAGTTGTTTAGAATAAGCTCCTTTATAAGTTTGTAGTTTTGAGTTTTTGCTGAAATTCAATTTTTAATAAGCCAAAAATAAGCTAGATCGTAGGGTTTGTTTTGTATTTTCTTAATAGTAAAGGGGTACCCGTTTTAACTGAAGTGTAAATTCCCAATAGTTTACCCGCCTACCCTTTACTTTTCTTTAATACACTTTCTACCCTAGACTTTTAGGAAAAATAAAAAGGGTATATTCTGCCACTTTTCAAACTCAAGGGTCTAAAATGTAACATTTTGAAAAAGTATAAAAACATGTTTAAAACCTTTCAAGACAAAACTTTGATTAACACTTCTCGTGCTTATCATCTCCAGATATTGATCAAAACGCTTAAAACCGATTATATCGTACCACAATACTAGGGAGCTTCATATTAAGAGGTTTCATCTTGGTATTACGTTCTGACTTAGTTGTTGGGTTTACGATTTAAAGTGCCCTAGCTCCTTAAACGTTTACTGAATGACTTCAAAATTATGATGGCCCGAACGGTGATACAATAATTCCAAACTTTCCAATCAAACTCATAACTCTTAAAACCAAAGTTCTAAACTTCAATCTTCCTAAGAATTGACATATTTACTCAGGTTATGTGACGTGGCTGTTTACTATCATTTTGCTATATCAACATTCCCCGATAAGATTGTGATAAGGTCTTCCGCTTTCATAAATTTATTGCATCTACCTATCAGGTGAAGTTCATAACCTCGCCTTTACTTATTTACATGTTTTATAAACCCGCGAGGGGGATACATGCTTGTTACAAACTCTTTTACATACTCGTTTATCTTATAACAATGTGATTACTTTTCAAAGACTTAGTAAGTTCATAGCCTCAATCTTAATCTCTTTAATGATTTTATAAACCTGTGAGGGGGATACATGCTATAAATTACGAATTCAAATATTTTTCCAGAATATATGCTAAACTGATATACCATTACAATTTCTGTCTAAGTTACTTTATGCCAAAAGTCCCTCATTATCATGGACCATTAATTACTCTTCAGAGTGAACGCAAATATTATGGATAGATCTATCGGGATTGACGAATCCTGTTTGTGTTAGCCGGATAGGTAACCAAACACACTATATTTGAATTTCATAGGTATATGGAAAGTACCTACACCGAGGGCCATTATCTCTCTCTATATATATATCACATCATTTTAGGTATATATATATACCTTAGTCAGTTTGTGTGCCATGAGCTTAGACCAGATAAGACCAAAGACTATGACTATCAGACCAAACAGACCAAACAAGACAATAACGCAGTAATACACTGTTATTATGATAATTGTATTTGTTGCAATTATTACAAATACCGGGTGTATAACAACGTAACCCAATACCATACTATAACGCATTACTATGACACTGCTTCTATAACAATTACTTATGATAACTTGTATTCAAACTATTTATCAAACTTATAAATTTCACTCAACCATTGTGTTGACTTTTTAGCATGTTTATCTCAGGTAATTGAGCAACTTGCGGCACGGAGTGGCATGGACATGAATATGGCTAAAAACTTGTTATCATTCACATTGTATGTAACTAGATTTTAGGACCAGCCTTTGTAAAACTCTGATTTTAAATGAATGATAACGTATCTTTTGAACAAACGTCTCTTTTGGGTCGTTTTCTATGATTATGATTGTTATATCCATGAAGTAATACCCTTGATTAGCTTTCGTTGCTATATTTGTAAAAATGGGGGTGTTACACTATTCCCCCTCAACTGGAAATTTCAACATTCCATGTGCCGTGGATGGTATGGCACAGATTTTTCTTATACCCGGTCTGCCTATTATTCCGTTGTGTTGGGATGGTGACCTGATAACCATGAAGTTCATCCATGCGGAAGTCGAATGCTCTTCATCACCTATTTTTACTAGCAAAGATATATGTCCTAGCGGCTAAATGGTTTCTCCTGAATTTGATGAGGTGTGTGGTAGCCGGGACCATATGGCTTCTTATTTCTGGCCAGAGCCTGACGAAGCAATGTTCATATAGAATTTCTGAGGACGCTTCACCATCCACGTATATTCGGTGCACGAAGTGTCCTCCTATTTCAGCTTTGATGATCATTGGTCCCTCCATTCCGTCCTCATCTCCTAATGGTGGAAAAGAGATTGCTGTCTCCGGAGAGAAGCTCGGAGTAACCCTTTCCTTAGCTACCTTCTCCTATGGTTGGATCATCAGGATAGCTAGGCGCTTATCCTTTCCGGTCGTTTCCCCCTTTTTTGGTGCCTTTGGCTTGTCGTTTTATTTTAATTCTTTAATGAATTACGACAACTTACCTGCCTTGATCATCTCATCTATCTGTTTTCTCAGCTGCATGCATTCGTCCATGTTGTGCCCCATATTCGCATGGAATTCACAGTACTTGTTTGGATCCCTTTTTTCCGCAGGAGTTACCATTAGAGGCGGAGCCTTGAATTTTCCTTTTTCTAAAGCGAAAATTTCTTTTGGAGTTTTCGTAAGGAGTAAAAACCTATCTGCTTTTCGATCCGACCTTTGCTTATTTTTAAAACCCCTTTTGAAGTTTGGCTTGCTTCCTCCTTTTGGTTGTTTCCATGGCGTAGGCGCCTTTTTCGGCTTTGACTGAATGCGGCAACTTCTCCTTGTAGAAAAGACGTAGTCACCCTGTACATCTCGTCCATTGATCTTGGAATTTTCTCGTATAAATGCTTGATTAGCTCGGGATGGGTTATATCATGCATGAATCCAGAGATCTTCATGCATTACGGCGCTCCTTCCACGTCTAGGATTTCTACTTTGTATCTTTCCATAAAGTCCTCCGTGGATTCTCTATCTCTTTGCTTGATATGATGTATTTCCACCGGATCCTTGATGTGTTTTGTTTGCTGGAGATAATTTTCCCTAAATGCTGTTCTTAAATCTTCATAGCTGTCAATGGATTCCCTTGGGAGTTTGTCAAACCAGACTATAGCGTTCCTAGTGAGCGTTGAGTTGAACATATGGCACCACGTTGGCATTGCCCACCTCTTTGTTTTTGCTGCAGCCTTGAATAGCTTTAAATGATCTTCCGGATCCCCGCTTCCATCATATGTCTTGACATGGCTGGGCATCCTTGTCCTTGGGAAATTAAAATGCCAGATCCGAGGTGTGAAAGGGTTTCTTTCCTCACACGTCCAAGGCTGAGAGAGATCATCTTCGTAGGTGTTTGACATGTGCCTCTTTGATTTGGATTTCCAGTGACCTCCCTCACTGTCTTCACTCTCTGAATGTCCGCTGGTTCCTCGAGATGATGTGCCCCTATGGTGATGCTTCCTTGGTTGTACCTCGGTTTCCTTTTCATGGGAATTCTGATGGCGGCTGTCAGAACGTGTAGATGCACTTCGTTCTTTTCCTCCTAACCTATTGAATACACAACCCTCTTTCCGCGGCCTGGGCCTAGGTGAAGGAGGTCTGTTTTGTTTGAGTCTTTTGAAGACACTGGCAATTGGTAACGGGCTTCGGGAGGGCCTATTTCCATGCCTCCTTCTTGGCTCTGCTCCGGCAGTTGGCGTCTTGGATTCAGAGTAATGCGACTCTTCATGATTTCTTTATTTTTTCCGGGCTCATTGCCGTAGAGTAGGCGTGCCTTTATCGCGTTAAGCTTATCTTGCTGCTCTTTTTCTTTTTGCATTTTTTCAGCAATGAGCGGCAAGAGTTGGTGGTAGTTTTTGTCGCATAATTCTCTTAGGACCTCGTCAGGCGTAGGCTCCTCGAGATCTTGTGGGCCACGTCTTCCCCCAGTGTTCCGCATGGCGGACGTAGGAATGGTTGGGGTGTGCTGTTCGTGAGTGCTCATGATGAGTATTTTAGAAAACGTGGTTACGTTAGGGGTCCCACGGATGGCGCCACTTGTTAGTACAAAATAAGTGTTAGGTTTAGAATATGACTCAAATCCTTCGTCGGGTCGGGTCTCCGAATGATTTGAACATCAGATCTTGTACTAGAGCAAGAGAAGTGATGATTTTCTACATAATCAAATAAATCGTTAGTCTTACCGTGGGGACGGACCCCACGGTTAGACTCCGGCGTAAAAGTAAGTAAACATGTAGAGAGATAAAGTATGTGTATATAGAGTGAGAAAATCTTGCTGTTCATTGTGTCAGAAGGCCCTTTTTATAGGCGAACGAAATATTAGGGTTTCATAATATTTCGTTTGTTTTGTTAGTGGCCAGAGTGGGTCCCTTGTCGGGCAAGGTTCCTCAATAGTCATGTGTACAGACGCTTGTGCTTTTTGTGGACGAAAGTATCCTATAGTTAGGTCCGCATCCATTTTGCTGTGTCCGGGCCGTGACCAATGCAGGATTGGGTTTAGTTTCGGCCCATGACTGCTAAGTTGGGCCCAGAAGCCCAAGTGTCAGTGTGGCCCAAGCCCGGAGGCTTGGTATACCTACTATACGTCATCACTGCTATTTAAACAACCTAATTTCTGCTGTAAAAATAGCAGTTAATAGCTGTAAACACAGTCTTTAAAACTTATAAAAAACTGCGTACAAAAGCTGTAAAAAAATAGCATACAAAGCTGTAAAAACACGCATCCAATATAGCTGCAAAAACTTTTTCATAGCACACTATATAATAGAAGTACAATGAGTTCATCTCAAATCCAAACAAAAATAATGTCGATGGCACAAAAAGTGTCCAACACTTCATATTATAAAGCAGCTATGAAATAAACTGAAACAATGATTAACTAGAATACTAAACACCGTCTATGGAGTTGAGATGTGACGATTGATGCATTTAGACGGCTATATGCTACAATACCAGAGACACTTGGTGAAAAGGATTATTAGCTTGCGAATGATACAGTGGAGGTTGAAAAGCATAAGAATCCATCATAGTGAAGCGGAAAATCAGCATAACTGTGATTTATGTCACTTGGAAGAGAGAAGTCATTTTTATTCCCCTGCAATCAAAACAACACACCATTATAGTTGTGGTCAAACACATGAACATAATATCAACGCACATCTTTTTGCTAATTAAGTTACCTCTTTCTCCTTCTTAGAGCGTTTCTTCATTGTTTCACTGTTCTCGGCTCCACAACTAATAAGATCAGCATCTTGCAATTTCTACAGTCACAGTTGAGCATAAAAGAAAGGGTTATGCAGATTCATTAAATTTTTTACTCAAATAAATAGTATAACTCGAATGGTTGGTGACTACAATCA
>BQNB010119903.1:0-15056 GCA_026074375.1 Tanacetum coccineum
ATATATATATATATATATATATATATGTGTGTGTGTGTGTGTGTGTGTGTGTGTGTGTGTGTGTGTGTGTGTGTGTGTACTGTTACGGACGTCTAATTTCAAACATTATGATGGTTTGTATATGTAACCAATAATGATGCTGATAATTTGGATAAAAATATTTTGTACTTATACCCTTTTACCGTGTTATCACAGGATGTCTACCCTAGTGTTTGTTGACCCGGAGAGTTCCACCCAGGCTGACGGATATGAGGCCATTAGGCAGGCTTATTTGGATGGGACGGACACTGAGTCCGAGCCTTTCAAGGACCCCATTGATACTGAGACACCTGAGTCACCCCTCGCTACAGCACCACCCGTACCACTATCTGAGAGTACCCACCCGCTTTGGTTCCCATTCTCCATAGGACCGCACATATGGCTGTGCGCGTTCCACATGCGATGTCATCGGGCCTCTCTGCCAGTTTGGCAGAGGTGGCAGCTATGTCTGAGTCCGCACTCCGTAAGAGGTTTCAGTACTTTTACGAGAGTTCACCATCTGTGTCGCTACATACCTTCCTTTAAGGAAGCGTTATCTTGGTACGTCTGAGTTAGTAGAGGATAGTGAGGAGGAGGATGAGGAGATAGAGGAGAGTATGGATTCTGACAATGTGAGTGAGGACGCAGAGGACGAGGGTCCTACTGCAGAGGATGCGGATCCTACTGTGGAGGACGAGGGTCTTATTGCGGGGGTCGAGGGCCCCGGTATAGATGATGAGAGTTATGGTTTAGATGATGAGGGCCATGGTAGGGATGATGAGAGTCTTGGTATAGACGACGAGGGTCATAGTGTAGAAAGTGATGGACTTGGTTTAGAGGAGGAGGAGGAGGCTATACCTGGGGGTCGGCAGCAGGAAGCTCCGGTTGTGGGGATGACTGTATTGCGCCTTTAGGACTTGGGTATAAAGCATTAAGGTGCCATGAGTTAGCATTAGAGGAGGGTGATGTATACAGTACGTTTGAGGTTAGATAGGGTTTTTGATCGCTCAGAAGTCGAGGACCAGAGAGGGCTGTCAGTAGTATTTAGACAGACCCACTCTTACTACATGGACAGACCCGAAGGACGGTATGATATATATTGATATTCCTGATTACCATAACACCAAGTACCGCCATGTACAGACAACACCTATACGAGTGGACTATTGGTTCACTTCTATTTCTCCATCACATTATGATGTTCCATTACCTATTTCATTGCCTATGATACCTTTGACTGTACCATCTCCTGTAGCTACACCCGCTACAGTTGAGACTGAGGATTTTGACTAGCTGGGGACGTCAAGTCTAAGAAGCAGGGGGGATGATTCGCGCTCATGCATTAAGATTGGAGGAGTATCTGTTGTGTTTGAGAGGTACGATAGGACATTGGAGAGTTATCCACTAGGCTCGGGGGCTGTTAGGGAGGGAGATTTTCTACCAGACCCGTGGTACCGGTTTAGGAGTCTAGAGTACGAGAAGGAGAGAGTCATAGTAAAATTTGAAGCGATATGGAGACCAGTGTTAGCCCTTGAGGCATGGGCATGCCAGACATATGCATAGAGAGCAGCTCTGTGGCATGCCATCAGTGATGTGCAGGGAGAGAACCGGGATTTGTGGTTACAGCTTACTGAGGAGAGACATACGCGATTAGAGTTGGCTGAGGTTGTTGATAGTATGAGGAGAGATCAGGAGCCCAAAGGAGGTGCATAGGGTATATGAGGTTCTGGGTTCGCAGTTATGTGTATTTATATGTATACTATATATTATATATATATATATAATATATATATATATATTATTATTATCTATTTATATATATATATATATATATATATATTATATATATATATAGATATATATATATATATTATATATATATATATATATACTATAAATGCTAACCAAAACCATCATTACCCTCTTGCAACTTCCTTTGGGCTCCTGATCTCTCCGTCATACTATCAACAACCTCAGCCAACTCTAATCCGTATGTTCTCTCCTAGTAGCATGTAACCAATCAAATCCCTGGGTTCTCTCCCTGCACATCACTGATGGCATGCCACAGAGCTGCTCTCTATGCATATGTCTGGCATGCCCATGCCTCAAGGGCTAACACTGGTCTCCATATCGCTTCAAATTTTACTATGACTCTCTCCTGCTCGTACTCTAGACTCCTAAACCGGTACCTCTGGGAGAAAATCTCCTCCCTAACCGCCCCCGACCTAGTGGATTACTCTCCTATGTCCCTATCGTACCTCTCAAACAGAGCAGACGATAACTCCTCCAATCGTACTGCATGATCGCGAATCAATCCCCCCTGCATCTTGACTTGAGCTCCCAGCTTAGTCAGAAATCCCTCAGTCTCAACTGTAGCGGGTGTAGCTACAGGAGATGGTACAGTCAAAGGTATCATAGGCAATGAAATAGGTAATGGAACATCATAATGTGATGGAGAAATAGGAAGTGAACCAGATGTCCACTCGGGTAAAGGTGGTGTCTGTACAGGCGGTACTGGTGGTTGGTAATCAGGAATATCAATATAAATCATACCGTCCTTCGGGTCTGTCCATGTGGTAAGTGTGGGCTGTCTAAATACTGACACCCTCTCTGGTCTCTCGGACTCTGGTGCCGATCCAAAACCCTATCTAACCTCAAACGTACTGTATACATCACCCTCTTAAATGCTAAATCATGGCAACCTTAATGCTTTTACCCAATAAAGTCTTAAAGGTGCACTCACCACTTGTTCCCCAACTACCGAAGTGCCTGCTGCTGACCCCTAGGTACAGCCTCCTCCTCTCTCTAAACCAAGTTTATCACTCTCTACACTATGACCCTCGTCGTCTATACCACGACTCTCACCATCCCTACCTTGTCTCTCATCATCTAAACCATAGCCCTCATCATGCATACCGGGGCCCTTGACCCCCAGTAAGACCCTCGTCCTCCACAGCAGGATTCCCATCCTCTGCAGTAGGACCCTCGTCCTCTGCGTCCTCACTCACACTGTCAGAATCCATACTCTCCTCTATCTCCTCATCCTCGAATTCATCATCCTTCCTCACTATCCTTACTAACTCAGAAGTACCTACGATAATGCTTCAGCGAAGGAAGGTCTAGTGGTGACACAGATGGCGAACTCTCGTTAGAGGACCGAAACCTCTTACGGAGCGCAGACTCAAACATAGCTGCCACCTCCGCCATACTGGCAGAGAGGCCCGATGACATCACATGTGGAACGCGCACAACCAAACGTGTGGTCCTGCGAAGAATGGGAATCAAAACGGGTGTGGTACTCTTAAATAGCGATATAGGTTGGTGCTATCGCGAGGGGAGACCTCAAGTGTACCAGAATATTAAAAGCATCTATGGGGTCCTGAAAGCTCGGAATCAGTGTCCGTCATCCAAAAAGCTGCCTAATGGCCTCTTAGGGATCTCAGGATATCAGTGGCACGGGCACTCGGGAGCTTGGGCTCCGTCAGTCTGGGTGGAACTTCCGGGTCACAAATTCGGGGTAGAAATCTGTGATAACACGATAAAAGGGTATAAGTATAAAATATTTTTATCCAAATTATCAGCATCATTATGCTTTACATATACAAATTGTAACATTCCGTATTTTCAGGTCATTTACGACGTCATCTATTTTAATAAAAAAAAAAATCGTACGCGTTTACTTTTAATTCTCATTATATAGTAAAATCGCGTAAACTAAAAATCAACAATTAACGTAAGCGGACACCAAACAAATTAAAGTTTATCAAAAAATCCTTATATATATTACTAAAGTACTCAATTAACTTATTTGTTTATTTTTATCGGTTACGTAAAACGTTTACGTTTCACGATAAATTAAGTATTCCCGGAACCACCAAAATAAATCTACACTTCAACAAATAAACAAACTTTTATTCTATTATGGACCAAGTTGTATAAAACATTACCTTGTATCATATAATGGGACGCCCCTTATTACTAGGAAAAACTAACATAAACCTTACAAAGTCTGTATACTTTACTTTTAATACAACAAATAATCAAGTGCTATTGCACTTTATACTTTCACATTTAAAAGTATACTTTTATTTTTCCTTCAAGAAATATCTCAACAACCTCCTTAAAATCCATGGGTTGATGTTTTTCCTCATTTGGAAACATAAAAATAACATTAATCACAAGGACCAAGTACTTCCTTAAAAACCCTCATGGTGTTTTTATGAATCTAGTCTTGATCTCATTAAGTCAAGATAGTTTATAAGTAAGTAGCTAGTAAAAGATACGAAACCACACATCTTTATTTTAAGGTGAAAGTTCACAAAATCTCTTCTCCCTCATCCTCTCTAGCTCACGACAACAAAATACCCCTTTATATAATCCATACAAATTTGTCTTCAACATATACAAGCCATCACACATCATTTCTAAGATATACTAAGGTGTTTGCAAGCCTTGGTTAACCATTTACAAGTATTGAAGCAAAGAATGGAAGATTAGGGTTTAGGATTTCAAGATCTTGCAAGCTAGGGTTTATAATCTAAACAAGGGTTTAGATTGTGTTGGTTATCATACTGCATCACTCTAAGGTTATCTAAATCTCTTTATGTCCATCATTTATCATTTTATGTGTTTACATGTTCTATATAACTAAATCACCATTTAGAGTTTTAAACATGTTAAATGGGTAACTTACTTGTGATTATGATTTTGTACACTTTTTCATATGATATGTGATTAGTAATATAATGGAATAATGAGATTATAAGTATGTTAACATATTGGTTTAAGTGGAAAATGTTTAGCATTAAACTAGTGACTTAAAGTTAATTAAGAAAGTTATGATTTAATGTGAGATTAAAAGACAATTATGTGGGCTGTTTTAGTTCGTGTTTTAGACAGTAGGTTTTACATTTTATAAAGATAATACACCTCATGACGATTCCAAAATGATAAGAAACTCGAAAAACCGATTTATAACAAAAAAGATACGACGATTTCAAGTTTACGTTAAATATATACTTTTATAAAACTATTTTTATAAAAATTACTATTCACCACAGAAACTTATATTTTGTAAATTATTTAATTAATGTGATAAATTTTAATACGAGAACTTACTCGAAAGTAATTCGCTAAAAACGGGTAAACGAATAAGTTAGACATTTACAATAACTAAATTATAAAATTAATCATATAAAACTTTTTTATGAACAGTAAAATCACTATTCATCAGAAAAACTCAAATTTTGAAAATGTTATATTTTGATAACTCGTCTTAATACGAAGGCGTGGACGTAAGAAACGAAAGAAACGGACTAAAGAAGGGAAGAAGGAGTGACGCCAGTTTACTAAAAAGTATACTTATAAACGTTTTTACTTTATAAATATGATTTCACTAAAACGATTAGATGGTGATGTAGCTATATATAATTATATGTGGTATAGTTATCAAAGTACTATATTTACTAGGGAAGGTTCATTATGAGGCCTCTTCGGGGTGGCGATTTCGACGAGTTGTTGGATTTATGATTTAAGTGTCCTAGTCTCTACGTCTACTACATGAACCTCTTAATGTTGATAGCACCGAACGATAGTATGATGAGCTATACGACCTATAAATAATCAAAGTGTTTAGTACGTATAACGACCTATATTGGATTAGGTTGCCTTCGGATTCCTTCGTGACGCATTTTTTATTATGAATACTTGTTGATTACCATTCACTCGAGGTGAGTTCATAGCCCCATTTCTATCTATTTGTTTTACAAACTCTACGGGTTGAATTACATGCTTGTTTTACTACGGACTCGAGGTTTTAAACTGTATGCTATTTCGTGTTCTTATTATTGGCCTAAGTACCCTTGCCAACTAAGTCCCTTTTATCATGAAACGTTGATGTTTCTATATTAGTAAGCGCTGAGTGTTGTGGATAGATCTATCGGTGGGACTGACAATCCCACCTTTCTTTGGCGGTCACAAGTCTGACTCTTGGTGCATTTAAACATTTGAATTTACGTTGGTTGTTTGGCATCTCCTTTTTACTGCTGTGGGGCATATTTATATTAGTTTTTACGCGTGAAGCTTCGTGTCATTAGCTTGAGTGCAAATATTACCTATTTTGGACTACTGAATATGATTCATGGTCTACTATTACTTAAATCTTGTGGTCCACTCTTTTACCGATAAACCTATGGATTCACTCAACCTTTGTGTTGACTTTTAGCTGTTTTTATTTCAGGTCCTAAGGATCAAGGCTTTGGATGGGTGCCTTTTGATGGATATCAATTTGAAGATGGATTCTGTGTTTATTGTTAAAATTTGATGCAAACTTTTATCTATAAAAAATTATGTAACCCATCTTTTGGTATTATGAAGCTTTTGTTTAATTAAATATGTACTTGAAATGTTTATGACTTTTAAAACATATGAGACCTAATGTATGAACTCTGATATTTTGCTATGGCATCGAATGAAATCTTGTCTTAAACGTCCATTTATGGTCGTTTCCTATATCTTGATTGTTGTACTTTGACGTAGCACCCCATTGTTACCATTCCGCTGCTACCTGATTTTGGGGGTGTTACAGATGGTACCAGAGCCAAGGTTATAGGGAACTGGGTCATTTTCAAAACCTAGTCTATAACCACAAAGTTTAAAGGTTTTCTTTTCTTTCATTTTTAAATACAGAATCCTTCATCGCTATCCGATATCCACGCGCGCGTATTCCTTGATCCTTACTTACTTTTCCGATTGTCATTATTGCATTATATATAATCTTAGATATATAATACTTGGTTTAAATTCGATCTCTTACGTCTATCTTTTGACATATCAATATCTATTTCTATCGATCAATTATATAAATATCGACTATCCTGATTAATTTATGATTATTTATATCATTCTCCATTATTTACCATGTGCCATGACTCTGCATACCTTTACAAATTCTCAACGAATTGTGTACTTGTGTTGCCAGAATCGTGCCGCCCAGGAGATTTAAGAAGAGTTTTGTATCTTCTGCGTTTACACATTTTATTGATATTGCCCCAGCCACTTTAAATTCTAGTTATGAAATCGAATTAGCAGACGGAAAAGTTGTTAGCACCAATACCATTTTACGTAGTTGCACCTTAGTCTTGTGTAATCACGTGTTCAAAATAGACTTGTTACCAACCCGGCTAGGTAGTTTTGATGTTATCATTGGAATGGATTGGTTGGCATACCACCGAGCTCTCATAGACTGTTATGAAAAGATTGTCCGTATTCCTCTTCTGAATGGCGAGATTCTTGAAGTCCAAGGCGAGAGGCCGGAAAAGGATCCTGGATTACTTGCGTGTATCAAGGCTGATGAGAAGAAGCTTGATGACATTCAGGTTGTCCGAGACTTCCCTGAGGTATTTCTAGACGATCTGTTAGGTTTACCTCTTGTGCGAGAGATAGAATTTCGCATTGATCTGATTCCAGGCGCATCGCCAGTTGTTAGATCTCCATACCGGTTAGCCCCTTCAAAAATGTTAGAATTGTCGAACCAGCTTAAAGAACTTCAAGAGAAGGGTTTTATTCGACCAAGTCACTCACCATGGGGAGCACCCGTGCTCTTTGTCAAGAAGAAAGACGGTTCAATGAGAATGTGTATTGACTACAGGGAACTAAACAAGTTGACTATAAAGAACCGTTACCCTCTCCCCAGAATTAATGACTTGTTTGACCAATTACAAGGTGCGTGTTGTTTCTCCAAGATAGATCTTCGTTTGAGATATCATCAGTTGAGAGTCCGAGAAGAAAATATACCGAAGACCGCGTTTAGAACTCGATACGGGTATTTTGAGTTCACAGTCATGCCATTTGGGCTGACAAACGCGCCAGCAATATTTATAGACTTAATGAACCGCGTTTGCAAACCGTATTTGGACAAATTCGTAATTGTGTTCATTGACGACATATTAATCTACTCAAAGTCAGAAGAAGAACACGAAGTCCACCTGAAGACGATTTTAGACTTACTCGAGAAGGAGAAGTTATACGCCAAATTTTCTAAGTGTGAATTTTGGTTGAAAGAAGTTTAGTTCCTAGGACATGTGGTCAACCGTGACGGTATCCACGTGGATTCTAGCAAGATAGAATCGGTCAAGAACTAGAAGACCCCTGAGTCACCAACAGAAATCCGTTCATTTCTAGGATTGGCAGGTTACTACCGAAGATTTATTGAGAATTTCTCTAAGATCTCCAAGCCTCTCACCCTGTTGACTCAAAAGAATAAGGCTTATGTGTGGGGCGATAAGCAAGATGAAGCTTTCCAAATTCTGAAGGAGAAACTATGCAATGCTCCTGTGTTGGCACTCCCCGATGGACCCGATGACTTTGTGATCTATTGTGATGCATCAAAACAAGGTTTTGGGAGCGTGCTAATGCAGCGGGGCAAAGTGATAGCATATGCGTCAAGACAGTTGAAGAAGCATGAGGGAAAAATTATTACCACCCCATGACTGGAATTAGGTGCTGGTGGTGTATCGCTCTGAAAAATCTGCGGGATACATTATCTTTTTCGGGACGAAAAATGTATATCTACACTGACCACAAGAGTCTCTAGTACATATTTGACCAGAAAGATTTGAATATGCGCCAAAGGAGGTGGATCGAAACTGCTTAGTGATTATGAATGTGAGATCAATACCACCCCCCAGGCAAGGCAAATGTTGGTGGCAGATGCCTTGGTAGAAAAGAAAGGATCAAGCCAAGGGTAGTACGTGCTATGAGTATTACTATTCATTCTGGACTTAAGACTAAACGATTATGGAAGGTGTTTAG
Source organism: Tanacetum coccineum (assembly GCA_026074375.1). Lineage (NCBI taxonomy): Eukaryota > Viridiplantae > Streptophyta > Magnoliopsida > Asterales > Asteraceae > Tanacetum > Tanacetum coccineum. The sequence goes on from BQNB010119903.1 coordinate 8,830, forward strand.
AGCGAAGTTCTAAGGATCTCAAAGCCCCCAACTGAATGTTACGAGGATTGAGAAAACACACTAAGATGAGCAACGAGATGATGGCGAAATTTACTTCTTTGATCGATTTGGATTCCATCGGTTGGTGATGTAAGGAAATTGATCATGGATGAAGCTCATACATCTAGATATTCAGTACATCCGGGTGCAGATAAGATGTACTATGATCTGAGAGACTTGTATTGGTGGCATGGTATGAAGAGAGACATTACTGAGTACGTTAGCAGATGCCCCGCCCCCCCCCCCTTACGCCCGCGCCACCTCTAAGAATTAAAGCCGAACATCAGAAACCTTTCAGGATTTCTTCAGCAACCAGAAATTCTTGAGAGGAAATGGGAAAGTTAAAAGTGGACTTTATCACAAAGTTTGCTATAAAGCTAGCAGTGGGTATGATACGTTTTGGTGTCATTGTGGATATTAGACTGACCAAAGTCGGATCACTTCCTCACCTATTCGGAAGACTACAAAGACCACAGATCAGCTCTCGCTCACAAATGCAAAGATTTATGTTCAACGAGATTGTTAGCCGAGATATGGTGTGCCGGTGCGCGGTGTCATCAAGTTTAGACCAGTGATGGTCGATTAACGTATATATATATTTATGGCAAGCTCTTCAAGAAGCGTTTGGGTACAGGACTATAGAATTGAGTACGACTTAACCACCCTCAGACGACGGTAGTAGTGAGCGTTTATTCAGACGATTGGTATATGCTTCGAGCTTGTGTTATGGATTTTAGTGGCAGTTGGGATACTCATCTTCCATTGATAGAGTTTTCTTATAATAACAGTTACCACGCGAGCATTAAGTGTGCCACCATTCGAGGCTCTGTACGATGTTTGGAAAAATGTAGATCCGTAGATAGGGACTGAAAGTTGAGAGGAATGTAGCTTATTGGACAGAAATTGTGCAAGAAAGACTGAAAGATTTGTTCAAATTAAGGAAACGATTGAGACGGTTAGGAGTCGCTATTAGAAAAAAGCGATGTTGATAAGCGGGTAAACTCTTGAATTCCAAGTTGGAGACCGAGTGTTACTTAAGGTATCTCCATGGAAGGGAGTGGTACGATTTGGTAAGAAAGGAAAGCTAGCACCACGATATGTGGGACCATTTGAAATCGTGGAGCGTGTTGGACCGGTGGCTTATCGGCTAAAGTTACCCCAGGAGCTAAGCTGTGTCCATGACACGTTTCATGTGTCAAACCTCAAGAAATGCTTGGCTGAGCCGATGTTCAAGTGTTTGGTGAGGATCGAGATTGATGAAAATCTGCGATTTGTCGAAGAGCCTATTGAGATCGTAGAACGAGATGTGATAAAGATAAATCAAAGAAGAATTCCATTGGTCAAAGTTCGTTGGAACTCTCGGCAAGGAGCTGAGTATACTTAGGAACGTGAAGACCAATTCCGGAAGAAATATCCGAATCTTTTCTCTGAACCCGTCCCTTCTTCAGGTGTTGCAACCTGAGCCTTGAGGACAAGGCTCTTCTAACCGGAGGAGACTGTAACATTCCGTAGATTTTAAGACATTTACGACGTCATCTTTTTTCTAATTATTTTTTTTGTAAAACGTTTTACTTTTAATTCTTATTTACTAGTAAATCGGTAAGTTATAAATAAACAATTAGGTAAGTGGACACCAATAACAAATTAAAGTTTACGTCATTTAAATCTTATATTATTATTACTATTGTTTATAATTTTACTCCCTATTATGTTTTATTTTTATCGGTTACGTAAAACGTTACGTTTCGCGATAAATTACGTTTAGGCATTCCCGGAACCACCAAAATAAATATACGCTTCAACAAATAACCATTATTATTTTTAATGATCAAAGTTTATAAAACTTTGGCCTTATGCTATTATCATATGTGACGCCCATATACATTAAGGAAATTAAACAAGACATACAATTAATACATGTATACAACTTACATTTACTTTACAAACTTTATTAATACAAGTAATACCTTAATTCTTTCTTTTATTAACAAGAAAAAATGGCAAGTAATATTCTAAGTTGACATCAATCTTGATATCATGGGATAATTCCTCCTTTAGGAGACATAGAAACACAAAGCATTTAGCATTTATTAGCTAGCACAGTGTACACATCTTTGACTTAGGAAATTTAGCTAGTGATTTTGACCAAACTTTCCTTCAGACCCATCATTTGTGTTCTTTGACCAATATTGCAATCTTTTGGGACCTGAGCTAGCTTCTTATATAATATCATGTTATATAAGATATAAACACATACTTACACTTAAATTGGTGTAAAAGATCAAAATCTCTCATTTTTATCTTTTGAATCCACGGCTCAAAACACTCTTCCCACTTAATTCATATAAAATTTTTCTTCAGTATACAAGGCATAAAACAACATATCTAAGACTACTAAGATGGTTTGAAGGTTAGGTGAGTATATTCATGTGTTGAAGCAAGAAAGTGGAATATTAGGGATAGAGACTTGGGAAATTAAGTTTCTAATCTTGCAAGCTTGTTTAAAAATCTAAACAAGGGTTTAGATTATATTTCTCATCATCATTTATCACCTTAGGTTATCTATAAGCCCCCCACCTTTTCATTTTCATGATTTTCTGAGTATTTTGTTCTATATGGTTAAAATACCATTATGATGCTTTTAAACATGTAAATACATATTTTTTGCTTTGTGATTTAAATTTTGTACACTTATTCATGATGTTATGTGGTGGAAAATTTATGGTATAATGGTTGTGAAAGACTTGGGTTAATTTATGTAGTTAAATCCTCCGCCGCTCTCTCGCTCAAACAAAAGTTTACTACAAATAAACAACTCAAAAGATATATAAGGGTGTTTTTTGGTCTTAATTTTGGACATGGATTTTATATTTTAAAAAAAATATTACGTTCTGACGATTACCAAAAGATAAGAAACTCGAAAAAAAATCCGTATTTATAACGAAAAAGATACGACGATTACAAGGTTTATGATAATTAATACTTTTATTAAAAAGTTAATGTTATCATGAACCTTTATTTTTTGGAAAAAACATCATAAATAACTAGAACATTTAAATACGAAGACTTGTATCGAAAGAATCGCTAAAAATAAAAACGGAGTAGTTAAAACGAATAAGTTTACGATCATTAAGTCTCTTTACGATAAATAAATCTTATCAAAATAAATATATAACTGTGATGAACAGTTAAAATAAACTATTCATCAGAAAAAAACTCAAATTTGAAATGTTATATTTTGATAACTCGTTTAATTAAAAGGCTGGACGTTAAGAAACGAAAGAAGCGGACTAAAAAAAAAACGAGAATGTTACGCAGAGAGGTTTTTACTCAAAGTTATTATAAACGTATTTACTTTATAAATATGATTCACTAAAACGATTAGAGATGGTTGATGTAGCTATATAGATTATATGTGGTATTAGTTAATCAAGAGTACTATATTATAGGAGTTTATAATGAGGCCTATTCGGATAGGTGGGTATCGACGAGTTGGTTGGATTTCGATTTAAAGTGTCCTAGTCCTCATACGTCACTACAGGTACCTCTCTTAATTATGTAGCCAGACGATAGTATGATTGAGTATACGACCTATAAATATTCAAAGTGTTTAGTACTTATACGACCTATATTGGATTAGGTTGCCTTCGGATTCCTTCGTGGACCACATTTTTGCTATTGTTGAATACGTGTTTGATTACCTTCACTGAGGTGAGTTCATATACCCCCTTTTTATACGTGATTGTTTTACAAAATCTACGGGCAGTGAATTACATTGCTTGTTTTACTATTGGACACATGTGTTTTTCTAAGTGTTCTTCAAATTGTTTACAAAGTGTATGCTTTCCAGATGTAATGTTTGCTAATATTACTTTGCTAAGTACCTTATTGCGTGGGATAGTCTCTATTTATCATGAACCGTTAATTGCTATTGTAGTAAGCGCGAGTGTTGTGGATATATCCATCCGGGACTGACAATCCCCACATTTCTTTGGAAGGTGCATTTAACATTGAGAGGTGTTAGGTTGTTGGCAAGCATCCTATATTCTGATTGGGGGCACAAATCTAGTTAAGGCTTCGAGGTCATGAGCTTAGTGCAATAATAAACGTTTTGGACTACTGAATGTGTTTCAGAGTCTACTATTACTTCGATCTTGTGGTCCACCCTTTTTACCGATAAACCTATGATTTCACTCAACCTTTGTGTTGACTTTTAGCATGTAATTTCAGGTCGTAGGGTATGAAGATCGGAGGGGAGCCGTGGCGGATATCAATGAATACGGATTATGTGTTTTATCTATATTCAATGCAACTTTTATTATCTTTAAAAACTTAAGTCGTCTTTTGGGTATTATGAAGCTTTTGTTTAATTAAATATGTACTTGAAATGTTTATTACTCTTTTAAAACATATGGGACCTAATGTATAAACTCTGATATTTTTACTATGGCATTAAATGAAATCTTGTCTTAACGTCCATTTATGTGTGTTTCTATTTCTTGATTAGTTGTACTTTGAGTATGCACCCCATGTTTCCATTCCGCTGGGTAGTCGATATTTTCATTTCATTTTTTTTTTTTTTTTTTTATTTTTTTTTTTTTTTGAGGGTGTTCATTCAGTGATAGTAAAAAATAAGAAGATTAGAAAACATCAAACGATGTTAAAGTGCTTATATTTTTATAGCAAACTTTCTACTTTCATAGCACCTGTTATCTCATATTTTTCTCAAGAGCATATAACTATTGTTTTAGCGTAAACTCTTGGTTATGATTCGTGTTACTTGGGAGCTATGCAAAATAGGAGAATTTTGAAATATAAACCACCACTCCGCCACAAAACTTTTTCGTTAAACAATTAAGCCTACCATCTAACAAGAATACCCACCCTCCCCCTGCTAGCCATCCATCTATGCAGTTAAATATCAGTAGTCATAACATGTGATATTTTGTTATTAGCAATGGTCTGTTTAGTTACATAAGATTGGGGAAATTGATTAAGGTGTTTGGACTAGCTTATTTAACCAGCTCGATAAGCTGATAAGCCACATAAGTGGCCTTATGATCTTTTTCAAATCCAAATAAGCCCATAGGCCTGGAATTATTGTTGGATGTGCCGTCTATGTTTCGATGTAGATGTACTTCATAAGAGCCCTCTTATCCGTAGCTAAATCGACCAAAACTGAGTTATACTTACGGATTTGTAATGCTCATTTAAATGGTCATGGGCTACGCACCACTGAGTTCTAAAATACGTTTGAACCGAATGCTCTAATGGCTAAAAATTTAGATTGAAATAAATCTAGACACATTATTTTGCATGAAATTATTTCAGAATCTTCCTAAATTGGAGACGCCTGTGTTTGGAGTAAATGTAAATAAACAATTCAAGGAGGTTGACCCTGGACTTGAAAACATGGAGAATAATTTTTTCTAAAAGTTGTCAAACATTTTGTATGTGTGTGCTTTATAATTTTGCTTATATTTTTGTTTCTAACTTTCACTCAAAGAACGGTTTGAAACTGTGAGTTTTGTCTCTTGAAATAGTTTAAAAACATTATTCTGATATGAGTCTGTTAGTAAAGGAGAAAAATGATTGATACAAAGTCATATAAATTGCATTACTATTGTCTAAGCTCATGATACCGAAGCGTTAACATATACCAACAATAAATGAATGCCCTTGTAGGTGTCTAACCCGGGACACCCGTAATCTGACTCAAATGAAACTGTGATTGCTTGACTAATGTCAGTACAAGACAAATAGGGACGTCAATCCCGATAGATCTATCTATAACATTCGCGCTCACTTAACCAACCTAATTGGTTAAGCAATTGACGGTTCATGATAATTTGGGCAAATAGCAACTTGGGTTAAATAGGGACTTAGACCAATCAGTAATGAGTAATTGTACTTGTATTCACACGCTTGAAATAAGCAATGTTCTCACCCCAAAAGATGACTTAAAACAGTAAAATATGGGCTATGAAAACTCACCTTGTCGATTAATCGCCTGGATTGATAATGGATCAATGTACGTCAAATAGTGACTCAGTCAAACACCTAAGTAATTATGACAAATCTGAGTTTATATTCTAAAACTTAATGTATGCAATGAATTATGCAAATGGTCAAAAGGCATGGTCGTTATGAGGTAACGTTTTATGTTTTCAAAATGTTATTTAAACCGT
>BQNB010119904.1:0-20733 GCA_026074375.1 Tanacetum coccineum
TAATCTTTTAAGATACACAATCACAAGGGAGAAGAGGATAATCTTTTAAGATACCCAATTACAAGGGAGAAGAGGATCAAACAATGTTGAAGAGTTCAACACCAAGATGCATAACCATTTGACCCACACAATCCAAGCTTTGGATGGTATAATTTGGAGATTGTATATTTTTCCTCGCAACAAGCTAGACTTTCATATTTTATATATTAAATCCTTCCAGTCTTAAAGATAAGTTTTTTTAAACATCGCCTGACAGCTACTAATGCCTTCACTACTTATGCATATTCAAAGATTGATAAACTTGTGTTTGTAGTTACAGTGTATCCAAAGTAACCGCCAAACATAATGAAATGAGAATGTAACGAAGCAAAGAACGCTAACAAGATTTCAACAAATAGTGAACATCTAAAAGGCTTGCCATCATTAATTACACAAGCAATAAGATATCTATAATGGACATTCCCCATTCTAAAAAAGCCATCAAAGATAAGGAGCAGATGTAACGCTATCCACGGAATAATAAAAATCACATCAAACTTGATTATCCCTATTTCACTAACCTTTCTAAAAATTACATATCTAAATTATATGTAATCCACAATTTCATAAGATTCCAAAAATGACATTACCTTCCACAACATTAAATGTGGTTTTTCCACAACATTAAATCAGTGATTAAAAAAACTAGATGAAAGTGATTTTTCCACACCTTAACTGCAAACTAGGCCCTTCCCTCCTTAGGTAACATCCACTTTGTAAATCCAAACTTTGAAATGTGGTTGTTATCATTGTGATCAATTATCGTCATAATCTATATGAAAATCGAACTCCGTGTGATCAAGTAGAAGTAGCGATTCCTTGTAAGAGCACATGAAGAATGAGCCCTCCACTCCAGATATCCCAAGATTCTTAATTTGTTGTGAGCAGGGGTTGTAAACATCAAGTGGGGTAAGCCTTACGCCCTCCTTTCGAATTTCAAATATAGGTTCACCACTCTTACCAAACCATAATATTTTAGTTACATGTTCGCCAATTGTGAATAGCTTTCTAAAAGACGAATCACTCTCCATCACCCATACATCACAACATTATGCTCCATCGACATAAATAGATCCATACACAACAAGGGACTCCCTTAGATTAGAAACGGCCACAGGTCTTCCACCTAGCTTGTTTCTCAAGTTACGTGGTAGCTCTGCCACTTTGAATTCCTTGGTAATCAAATCAAATGACACAAGTATATGATTTATGATAGCTTCACCATCATCATCAAAAGTCTCCTTATAAGCATCCTAATAGATAAACCTATCTATAAGAACATGAGTTTTGGAATCAAGTCCAATTGATTCATGAGGCAAATTACTACTTGGAATCACATTCCAAACCCTCGAACTCAATGTAAAAACTTCAACATGCCACGGCATGCCAATTCTATATTGTATTTTCATAATGGTAGGATCTTTAGTGACGGGACAAACCCCGAAATGATAATCGGTCCAATAATTATCGGCCTGATTATAAATCTTAGAGGCAGCAATACCAAATGACTTTCCACTCTAAGGGTTCCAAATGAGAAGCACCCATTCCTCATAATCTAGATGAAAACCATACAAACACATTAATCCATGACACGCACCAACTTCTTTATAAACCCAATATTGTTTAGGCAAAGGAGACAGAACAAATGGAGCAAACTCTTGTTGATGTACCTTAAAAGTTTCGTTATCATCGTCTACGAAACAAATGTACTTTGCCTCATCCAGAAAACAATCAGATTTGTAGCTTAGAATATGACTATGTGGCTGCGTGTTGCGGGCGCCGTAACCTTTGATAAACTCCGAGCTGTCATTGAAAGATTTCCAAGCTTTCAAAACTAACTTGAATCGAATCAATGACTTGACATCATAAACCTTTTCGATGATTTCCATTTGGATTTCAATGGGTATGTTGTCTGACATTTTTCTAGGGTTTATGTTGCCAGCAGCAATTTGACTGTTTAGGTGTGACCTTAATCAAAGTATGTATGATTGATTCGGTCCTCGGCCCATCTTTTTAGTTATTTTCGTACATCGATTTGGTTCGATTTGATTTAGTCTTATGCATAATTGGACATTATGTTTTGTTGTACAGGTCTAGCCTGACGAGCTAGACTGACCCGGATATGGACCAACAATTTCGGTCCTCAGTCCGGTGTTGTTTTAGGCCAGATCGATATGTGACGTATTCGTGTAAGGATTATCATGGTTTTCATTACTCTCTTCTTGTTACCTAAAAGAGTAATATAAAATATTTCTTAAAATTGCCAAAAGTGAAATTATTGTCCAATCTTTAGCAGAAAAAAAATGATTTTTAAAATATATCAACATGAACGATCGATTGTGCGACTCAACTAACATCTTGACACGTGTTTCATTTATCATTGATAAAGTACAAGCGGTTTGTGGGTTGTCTATGCTTAAATTGATTTGACTTAGACCATGTGGATGCGACGAACGACTATTGTAAAAAAGGTCATGGATTAAAACAACCAAAGAAAAACGTCTCACCAACCCCACTAGTGCTTTACAAATTTAAAAAAGGTCACATGTCAAAATATTAATAGAGTCTCACAATCGGTTAGTCGCACTAGCTTTACTTTAATAAATGATTTTTTTCTTTACTAGAAAGTGGACTATGCTTTCACGTTTTTGAACTATTCTATGAAAATTCCTCTTAATATTGTGCCCTTTGTGGCTTCGGGGATGACGACCGTAAAGGTGCATGGGTGTTGGTTTACTTTCATGATTTTCGCATCGTTCGGTACATTCTGGGGTCATTTTGGCTTTTAGTTGCTTGCTTGGCTTTTGAGCCAAACGGGTGACTTCAAGTTGGGATGACTTCGGGAATGATGACCGTAAAGGTGCATGAGTGTTGGTTTCCTTTCCTGATTTTAGCATCGTTCGGTGCATTCTGGGGCTGTTTTGGCTTTTGATTGATTGCTTGGCCTTTGAGCCGAACGATAGCTTGTATATGAATGTTTACGCTTGAGTCGGCTTAGGCCTTGTATGAGTCATAGCCAGGGGCGGAGCTACAGGGGGGGGGGGGGGACGGTGGGCAAGTGCCCCCCCTCTCTTAGAAAAGCGTCTTTCGTATCTAAATTGAAACTCAACATCAATTTTTGGGCATTTTTTAGAACGTAGATCAGGTTTTACTTGTTGAAATTATGAAAAGCCACAGAAGATCATAGAAAAGCCACGGAAGAAATGTACAATAAATGAAAAAGGAGTAAGGAGTAGTTTTTTGTTTTTTGTGCATTGGCACATGGGTGGGTAACAAGTACAAATGGTATAAAGAAATTTCTTGTATATTTTTCTTTATTTTTTGTGCTAAACGTTTTTTTAACTTCATTTTTAAAATGTCAGTAAAAAAAAAATAAAAAAAATTGTAACTTTATTTTCAGTCTGTCGCGAAAATTTCTTTTTGCCCCCTCTCAAACTTTTCTCTAGCTCCGCCCCTGGTCATAGCTAAGTTAGAATTGCCCCTCACCTTTATAAACAAAAGTGAGGGGTGAAGGGCTCACAACATATGCGCATCTTTATTCTTTCTTTGTAATCGATTCAAAGTTTATTACAACAATCGTTCAGTTATACTTTATGGATTCGGTTCATCTATTCGATTTTCTCAAAATTCGATTGACTTTTGGGTTGTATGGGTTAACCAAGCGTTTATATGTCTGTCAAGTAATCTTGCTTGTTAAATTACCATTACACATCCAAAATTACTCTTGGTACAACCTTGTACATAACTGTAATTGCATCCTTAATTAGTTTGGGCTTCAGAAGATGGGTCTATAGGTAAGCCCATTTTAGATGGTCTTTTTAATACATGGTCCAAACAGTTAATGAACCCAAAATCAAGTTATCAAACTACTTAAGTACTTGTATGGTTTCAAAAGTGAACGTAACAAATTCGGTGCAAAAGGTTAATAAATGATAACTTGAAGCCTCTAACAATCGATTGCCTTTCAATAATGTGAGGAACATACGTGATTCAATTAGCAGTTCGGGTTATGAGTGTCAAAGATTGAACCCTTGACATTCCTTTAACATTCGTAATCTTCATAAATACTAATGTATAAGACCCAAGTATTTAACATACTGTGGTGGGTCATTTTTGGGGTGCCAAAACTGGCCCATTTTAGCTCGACGGTCATAACATTCATTCCAAGGTTGTTTGTTTAATTTCCTAATGATCGCAAGTAAAGTTTCATTCCAACCTCAAGGATTAACATCTATCTTAGATGGAATGATACCTTTAATATGTTACACAACATATGAATTTGAGGAAAAACATAGTGCTCCCACTTAATGTAGGTGTACTCATAAGTTATCTTAATTTAATCAAATATCATATTGTGATTAAACTTAAGATCTCAGCTCCTAGATGCATGATCCAATCCACACTTGGATTCTATTATTTTGTATACTTTATAAAGATTATTTTAAACTCGTGACCTTTTGATTACACACCGTGGGATTACAAATTGATCAAACCCTATATTGTACTCCTACTTGTATCCGAAGACACAAGTAATTCTAATAATTCCCTCATATGCCGAAGCATGTAGTGGGGCAGGATAAGATTAAAGATCAATTCAACCCCATACTGCGCATATAAAAAACTAAAATTACACAAGAAATCAAATTTCATAGTTTAATGCCCGTATTAAATTTGTCCAAAAACTCCGGTTTCGCAAATAACACATAACTGGTCACAAGGAGTATAATTACGTGTGTAATATTAGACATGTTCAATCCAAGTTTCTCTATAAGTGTGAGTCCGTTTTTAAGAGTTTCATAAAGTCTATTTGCAAATATTGAGCATCACATGACATATCACATATAAGCAATCAAAGTCGACAGAAAATTAGATTAAAATTAAAGACAAACTCTTTATATTGAAAGCAGTAAATCATATAATGCCTCGAGTTCTCAAAAGAGTCTTTCCCAATTGGAGAGCCAAAAGACTCTCACTAGGTTTTATGCTAAAGTACCTAGATCGTCACGTCCATTATATAGCATGATTGCGTGAGTCTTAAGGCCGAGATAAAACAAGAATAGAATAACATGGCAGCTTAATTAACATTTAATTTTAATCTATTCTCCTTTTTATCAAATAACATTTGTGTTGATTCTAGGTGTTTATTCATTACTTATGGCAAAGATTGCATATCATTGCCATAATTTTCCAATAAAACAATAAATAAACAGATTTCATGCAGCCCTAACGTGTTTAAATTATGTGTGTAACCCATAAAACACCGAACGAGTTGGCTCGTGATACCACTGTTGGAATTAAATAACCTGTTAACCATTAACAACTACGAGAACACAGCGGATATGGATCATGTTTGGTTCATATAGTTAACACATAATAAATAAACAAAAAAGAAACAAGAAAACTAACCCTTGAAGACAACAACAAATGTAATGAAACAAAGTGGTTAAATTACCACATCTACGGTTGCTCACACAACACGTCAAACAAGCACGTCACGATGCTAGTCATTGCTTCACGATTAACCAAAACAAATCAACACGTGTTTTGTATTTCTTCAAATCCAACCAGATACTCAAAGAGCATATATTATAAGAATGGAAAAGTAATAAACCAAATAGTGGTTTAATTTTACACTTATAGAGAATAATGTTAGTCAATGTAGATATGTTAGTCAATGTTATTTTTGTTAGTCAAAGTAATTGGCCCTACGCTCGGTTTGTGGGGTTGTGGTCCTCTTGGGTTTCTCTTATGGTCCATTAGGGTTTGCTTTTGTTTCTACTCTATATATTGTAGCTCAATAAAGATTATAACATACGGGGTTTTCTATCATTCTAACATGGTATCAGAGAGGGTCTGATCCTCAGACCAAGGTGGCTATGTTGAGCCGCCTCTTTTATGCCACCCCGTCAAACCCTATCCATCTCGATTATCAAATACCTTCTTTTTTTTATTTGAGGGAATACTTTGAATTATTCTCCGTTCTAGGGATACTTTAAATTATCCCATAATTTGTGTTGGTGAGAATACTTCGAATTATTCTCCGTTATAGGGATACTTTGAATTATCCCGTAATTTGTGTTGCTTTCTGCTTTTGCCGCTGCCGATGAAGATTTGTCTCCGCTTGTTGTCGAAGATCTTCATCAACAAAAAAATATCTATATTTATTGTTTAATGTTTATTTAGCTTTCTCATCAAATCCGAGCTTTCGCGATTTCACCGCTCGGATTGCGGAGGAGTATTAGAGAATAAATGTTAGTCAAAGTAATTATGTTAGTCAAAGTAATTGGCCCAAGTTCGGTTTGTGGGCTTGTGGTCCACTAGGGTTTCTCTCTTGTAATCTCTATATATTGTGAGGAATAATACAAATCATCCTACGGGGTTTTCTATCATCTAACACCACTATGCCTTCAACGTTTGAAAAGTCAAACCCTTTAAGGGTTTAAGTTGCTGATTGGTTAAACAATAAAGAGAATGGCAGATTTGCTTTCAAGATAATAAGTGTCGTATGGTTTTTGTGTAGGACGACTTAATAAGGAGAAGGTATGGGATGTTTATATATCATCTCAACCTTAGTTGTAGATAACTCTAAAACTTTGAAGATAATCTTCAAGACTTTTAGCTTATCACAACTCTTTCATCTTATCCTAAACACTCATTATTATCACTATAATTTTCACACAAATCCCTTTATAGAATCCTTCAAAATCTGCCACTTTTAGGAGGAGGACAAGAGTTTCCATTTCGACATTTTAAGCCTTTCTCTTTTTTATTTAACGGATATATAAAGTTAGTTAAGCGTCTAACGAAAACTAACGACCGTTTAAATATATTTCGTGAAACATATTATATATTTAATAAATATAAACGAGTTACATATATTAAATATATAATAAACATACTCTTCGTGTTTTAACGTGTGTGCCCTCAATAGGCTCACACATTTCTAGTTGTATATAGTCCAACTACCATAATCCAACATAAATGTTCTCTATTTTTTAAGCTAGTTTCTTGAAGTGAGTTTTAATATTAGCTTAAGGCTTAATGTGACCTAGCATGTGATGTGTTCGTGAAAGGTTCATCATTGTTTTCATTACTCTTGTTCTTTTTACCTAAAAGATTCATATTAGAAAATATTTCTTAAAATAACCCAAAAGTGAAATCATTGTTCAATCTCTAACGGAAAAAAACAATTCTTAAAATATATCAGTGCGATTAACCGATTGTGCGACTCAACCGACATTTTGACATGTGTTTCATTTTTCATTAATAAAGTACAAGTGGTTGGTGGGTTGTATAAGCTACTTTTAAATTGACTTGACTTGACAATGTTGGTGAACCCACTAGTACTTTTTAAATCAAAAGGGGTCACGTGTCAAAATATTAATAAAGTCGCAAACCGGTTAGTGGCACTTGTTTTCTTTAATAATTGACTTTTTCTTTGCTAAGAAGTGCCCTTTGTTTAACCAAGCGTTTTAAGTTTGTCAATAAATTACCATTAAAATTTACACATAAAAAATTACCATATGCTAGCATTTTGGTTTTATGCTTTCAAGTTTCAACCTCGTACATTGCATTATTGCAAACTGTAATTGCATCCTTAATTGGTTTGGGCTTCAGAAGATGGGTCTATAGGTAAGCCCATTTTAGATGCTCTACTACATGGTCCAACTGTTAATGAACGCAAAATCAAATTACTTGTATGGTTTCAAAAGTGAACGTAACAAATTCCTTTAACATTCGTTACCTGTAAAAAGTTAATAAATGGTAACCCGAACCGTTCCACAATCGGTTGCATTTTCATAACGTGAGAAACAACTATGACTCCCTCAGCTGTTGTGGTTTTGGGGTGCCTATGATTGAACCCTTGACACCCGTTGTTTGGTAAAAAAAAGAAGGTTTAAGCTACGTTCACATATCAAGTTCAAAGTTATACGCTAAGTTTTGAACTGAATAACAACCGCGAAGCCAGTCTCCGAGCTGATAGCTCATCGAATCATGCAGCTCCTGATGATCTGGTCATACTTTATATATTTTTCAAAGGTATAACAAGTCTAATATGAGTATTTATAGGCGCGTGCATAAATTATTCGAATAAAAACAATGCATGTGTCGTATCTTCAACAACAACAACCACCGTACACAATCCCTCATGAGCGAGGTATGGAGGAGGTGGGATGTAGACGGTCATTTCCCTACCCCGAGTGTTGTATCTTCAAGTGTTATTTAAATAACAATCAACCAAGGTCATACGATCATCATTAATAGCTCACTGTTCTACCAACATTATAATTTACGACATGTAATACTATCAAATATATATTCAACTCGCAAACCTCTGTTTTACTAAACTTTTTGGACAAACAAGATACTTCTTTGTTCTTTAGTTGAGCTATGTTTGTGTTTACAGAATACATAGAACATATTTATTAGGGTTAATGGCATATAATAGCAACGTACTTTCCCATTTGAGCCATTATCAGATATGAACTCCAAAAAGTATCACAATACCCATCGAACTTTATATGAACTATCAGATATCAGTAACTTGACCATTTTTTCTTACAAAATTCACGTCATGTGACACATGTACATGTCGTGTCCCTTCTTTTAGAGCGTTAGGTTCCATGTCAGCCCCTAATACACACCGTTAGGTTGTATGCATTAGTGTTAGGGTTATATGTGTTTTTATTGGGGAAGACAAATCTATTCTCCTTTTTATCAAATAACATTTGTGTTGATTCTAGGTGTTAAATCTCATTACTTATGGCGAAAGTGATTGCATATCTATTTGCCCCCCAATTAAATTTTCCAGTAAAACAATAAATAAACAGATTTCATGCAGCCCTAACGTGTTTAAATTATGTGTGTAACCCATAAAACACCGAACGAGTTAGCTCGTAATACCACTGTTGGAATTAAAAAAACCTGTTAACCATTAACAACTACGAGTACACAGCGGATATGGATCATGTTTGGTTCATATAGTTAACACATAATAAATAAACAAAAAGGAAACAAGAAAACTAACCCTGAAGACAACAACAAATGTAATGAAACAAAGTTGTTAAATTACCACATCTACGGCTGCTCACACAACACGTCAAACAAGCACGTCACGATGCTAGTCATTGCTTCACGATTAACCAAAACAAATCAACACGTGTTTTGTATTTCTTCAAATCCAACCAGATACTCAAAGAGCATATATTATAAGAATGGAAAAGTAATAAACCAAATAGTGGTTTAATATTTCCACTTATTAGAGAATAAATGTTAGTCAAAGTAATTATGTTAGTCAAAGTTATTTATGTTAGTAAAAGTAATTGGCCCAAGCTCGGTTTGTGGGCTTGTGGTCCACTAGGGTTTCTCTCTTGTAATCTCTATATATTGTGATGAATAATACAAATCATCCTACGGGGTTTTCTATCATCTAACATGTTATCAGAGTCGTTCCTGATCCTCATAATGGTGGCTATGTTTAACCGCCTCTTTATGTCACCCCTTCAAACCCATTCCATCTTGAATTATGCAAATACCTTATTTTCTTCGAGAGAAACTTTGAAATATTCTCCCGTTCTAGGGATACTTTGCATTATCCCGTAATTTGTGTTGATGAGAATACTTTGAATTATTCTCCATTATAGGGATACTTTAAATTATCCCGTAATTTGTGTTGGTGAGAATACTTCTGAAATTATTCACCGTTATAGGGTTCTTTGAATAACCCGTAATTGTGTTGTTCTTTCTGCTTTGCCCGCTGCCGAATGAAGATTTGACTCCGAGTGCTGTCGGAAGACTCATCAAACAAAAAAATATACTATATTTAATTGTTTAATGTTTATTTAGTTATTTCCTCATCCAATCCAGCTTTCGCGATTTTCACCGGCTCGGATTTGCGGGGAGTAAAAGAGAAAAAATGTTAGTCAAAGTAATTATGTTCGTCAAGTTATTTATGTTAGACAAAGTCATTGGCCCAGAGCTCGGTTTGTGTGCTTGTGGTCCACTAGGTTTCTCTATCTTGTAATCTCTATATATTAATGAGTGAATAAATACACATCATCCTACGGGGTTTTCTATCATCTAACACCAACTATGCCTTCAACGTTTGGAAAAGTTAAACCCTTTAAGGGATGTAAGTTGCAGGATTGGTTAAACAATAAAGAAAAGGCAGATTTGCTTTCTCAAGATAATAAGATGGTCGCATGGTTTTGTGTAGGACGACTTAATAGAAGGAGAAGGTCGAGGTATTTTATATATCAACGCAACTTAGTTGTAGATAACACAAAAACTTTAAGATAATCATCAAGACTTTTTTAACTTATCACCAACTCTTTCATCTTATCTTAAACCCTCATTAGTATCACTATAATGTTTCGACACAAAATCCCCTTTATAGAATCCTACACAATCTGCCACTTTAGGAGAGACAGAGTTTCATTTCGACATTTTTAACTTTCTCTTTTTTTAAATACGGATATATAAGTAGTTAAGCGTCTAACGAATACTAACGACCGTTTAAATATATTTTCTTGAACATAATTATATATTTATAATATAAACGAGTTACATATATTAACATATAAAATAAACATACTCTTCGTGTTTTAACGTGTGTGGCCCCCAATAGGCTCACAATTTCTAGTTGTATATAGTCCAACTACCATAATCCAACATAAATGTTCTCTATTTTTTAAGCTAGTTTCTTGAAGTGAGTTTTAATACTAGCTTAAGGCTTAATGTGACCTAGCATGTGATGTGTTCGTGAAAGGTTCATCATTGTTTTCATTACTCTTGTTCTTTTTACCTAAAAGATTAATATTAGAAAATATTTCTTAAAATAACCCAAAAGTGAAATCATTGTTCAATCTCTAACAGAAAAAAACAATTCTTAAAATATATCAGTGTGATTAACCGATTGTGCGACTCAACCGACATTTTGACATGTGCTTTATTTTTCATTAATAAAGTACAAGTGGTTGGTGGGTTGTATAAGCTACTTTTAAATTGACTTGACTTGACAATGTTGGTGAACCCACTAGTACTTTTTAAATCAAAAGGGGTCACGTGTCAAAATATTAATAAAGTCGCAAACCGGTTAGTGGCACTTGTTTTCTTTAATAATTGACTTTTTCTTTGCTAAGAAGTGCCCTTTGTTTAACCAAGCGTCTTAAGTTTGTCAATAAATTACCATTAAAATTTACACATAAAAAATTACCATATCTAGCATTTGTTTTATTGCTTTCAATTCAACCTCGTACATTGCACATTATTGCAAACTGTAAATTGCATCCTTAATTTTTGGCTTCAGAAGATGGGTCTAAAGGTATCCCATTTTAATGCTCTACTACTGGACCAAGTGTTAATGAACGCAAAATTCAAATTACTTGTATGGTTTCAAAGTGAACGTAACAAATTCCTTTAACATTCTTTACCTGTAAAAGTTAATAAATGGTAACGCCGAACCGTTCCATCAATCGTATAGCATTTTCATAACGTGAGAAACAACTATGACTCCCTCAGCGGTTGTGGTTATGGGGTGCCTATGATTGAACCCTTGACAACTCGTTGTTTGGTAAAAAAAAGAAGGTTTAAGCTACGTTCACATATCAAGTTCAAAGTTATACGCTAAGTTTTGAACTGAATAACAACCGCGAAGCCAGTCTCCGAGCTGATAGCTCATCGAATCATGCAGCTCCTGATGATCTGGACCATATATATATCTTTTTTCAAAGGTATAACAAGTCTAATATGAGTATTTATAGGCGCGTGCATAAATTATTCGAATAAAAACAATGCATGTGTCGTATCTTCAACAACAACAACAACCGTACACAATCCCTCATGAGCGAGGTATGGAGGAGGTGGGATGTAGACGGTCATTCCCCTACCCGAGTGTTGTATCTTCAAGTGTTATTTAAATAACAATCAACCAAGCTTATACGATCATCATTAATAGCTCACTGTTCTACCAACATTATAATTTACGACATGTAATACTATCAAATATATATTCAACTCCCAAACCTATGTTCTTTTGGAGTTCATATCTGATAATGGCTCAAATGGGAAAGTACGTTGCTATTATATGCCATTAACCCTATTTATTACTTAAACTTTGATGAATCAAGATAATCAAAGTATGAACTAAAAAAGGCTATAAAATGACATTTTATTACTTAAACTTTGATTATTAAAGTATGAAGTAGGAACCATAAACTAGATTATGATGTTCAGTTAGAAAGTTTAATGCGTAAACTTAAAATTTAATCTGAAGTATATTCATCTTAATTTGTATGCATTTTCCTATAGAACATATTTACATATTTGATATTCATCAGAACTACTCCCATACTGTGAAACCGGCGTAGTAGCAGGTCGGGTAACCACATTCCTAGCAGCCGATAATCAACCTTCACCTGCGGTCTCACCGGTGGACCACCACGAATATTCTCATCACTAACTGTGAACCTCTTCACTATAAAGTAATTTTGCTGCACATTTTTCTTATCCATGTCCTGATTGTTATTTATTCATTCCCAGGAAGAGTCCAGGCCCAATTGTGTCATTACACAACGATCGTTTAGTATCGAATCTTTTGCACTGGCTTTCAGCCTGCTATAGATGCTATTGAACTCTATGGCATCCGTTATTGTTGGACGTTAATTTACAAGCCTGCCTTTAATGATCAAAGCGGTAATTTAGTATGAAAATGGAATGTTGGGGAGACTTGTGCTGCTCATACCAAGCACTGTCCCAGCACAACCATAACTACATGAGTCCATGTAAACCAATTTAAGAGGCAGATTACGGTTTGGACTTAGAAGTCCAAACTCGTGAACTTAAGTCTCAAAAGCATCTACTTGATATAGGAGGCAACTTATACTCGGAAAAATCTGTAATCTAAACAATCTAAGGGTCGCTACTGCTAGAGTGAACCCCACAACCCAACACATGTTTCATATAGACCATGTTATACATCTGGCACAACAAAAACTGATTTTGTAATGGAAAGATTCCACGCATCACATAAATTTATATGAGAATCAAATGTTAGATTATAAACGCCACAAAAGCATATTAAGCCCTGATAGATGCAAACTAATGTGCTGAGCCAGAATTGTCGAACTTCAGTTAGAATCATTTATGTTTTTCAAGAGACTTGAGCATACAACTAGTTAGTTGGGATAAATCAAAGAAGCTCTTGAACCTACAATCACTATTTAGTGTTCTATACCACTGGTTAGAAGTTTAATGCAGGTGCAATAAGAGCTTGATTGCATTGCTCAATCGATGTACACATCGTCAGTCATAGCTCTGTTTCTACTTTCTGCCATGTTATTTGTACCTTTTTTCTGGTAAAAAGTGAAATATATAGAGCACCAAATAATAAGAGTCAAATTATGGCATACCATGGACATTTCCTATGGCCACATAACATAATAGACACACAAAAAAACACCAATACTTAATGCATCATATGAAACTGTCAAAAGGATCCATACCATTAAAGAACCATATATCAGCAGTATCACAGAATCCATACCCGGACAAATAAAACTCAACCAATTCAGGATTCTACAAACTCAATCACTAGGACCAGGAATCAACATACACCAAATGCATGTTACCTAATCTTTTAAGATACACAATCACAAGGGAGAAGAGGATAATCTTTTAAGATACCCAATTACAAGGGAGAAGAGGATCAAACATGTTGAAGAGTTTCAACACCAAGATGCATAACCATTTTGTCCCTCACAAATCAAGCTTTGGATGGTACTAATTTGGAGATTGTGTATTTTTCTCGCAACAAGCTAGACTTTAATATTTTTTTATTTATATCCTTCCAGTCTTAAAGATAAGTTTTTTTTAAACATCGCCTGACAGCTACTAATGCCTTCACTACTTATGCATATTCAAAGATTGATAAACTTGTGTTTGTAGTTACAATGTATCCAAAGTAACCGCCAACCATAATGAAATGAGAATGTAACGAAGCAAAGAACGCTAACAAGATTTCAACAAATAGTGAACATCTAAAAGGCTTGCCATCATTAATTACACAAGCAATAAGATATCTATAATGGACATTCCCCATTCTAAAAAAGCCATCAAAGATAAGGAGCAGATGTAACACTATCCACGGAATAATAAAAATCACATCAAACTTGATTATACCCATTTCACTAACCTTTCTAAAAATCACATATCTAAAATATATGTAATCCACAATTTCATAAGATTCCAAAAATGACATTACCTTCCACAACATTAAATCAGTGATTAAAAAAACTAGATGAAAGTGATTTTTCCACACCTTAACTGCAAACTAGGCCCTTCCCTCCTTAGGTAACATCCACTTTGTAAATCCAAACCTTGAAATGTGGCTGTTATCATTGTGATCAATTATCAATGTATATGAAAATCTGACTCCGAGTGATCAAGTAGAAGTAGCGATTCCTTGTAAGAGCACATGAAGAATGAGCCCTCCACTCCAGATATCCCAAGATTCTTAAATTGTTGTGAGCAGGGGTTGTAAACATCAAGTGTGGTAAGACTTACGCCCTCCTTTCGAATTTCAAATATAGGTTCACCACTCTTACCAAACCCCAATATTTTACTTACACGTTCGCCAATTGTGAATAGCTTTCTAAAAGACGAATCACGCTCCATCACCCATACATGACAACATTCTGCTCCATCGACATAAATAGATCCATACACAACAAGGGACTCCCTTAGATTAGCAACGGCCACAGGTCTTCCACCTAGCTCGTTTCTCAAGTTACGTGGTAGCTCTGCCACTTTGAATTCCTTGGTAATCAAATCAAATGACACAAGTATATGATTTATGGTAGCTTCACCATCATCATCAAAAGTCTCCTCATAAGCACCCCAATAGATAAACCTATCTATAACAATATGAGTTTTGGAATCAAGTCCAATTGATTCATGAGGCAAATTACCACTTGGAATCACATTCCAAACCCTCGAACTCAATGTAAAAACTTCAACATGCCACGGCATGCCAATTCTATGTTGTATTTTCACAATGGTAGGATCTTTAGTGACGGGACAAACCCCGAAACGATAATCGGTCCAATAATTATCGGCCTGATTATAAATCTTAGAGGCAGCAATACCAAATGACTTTCCAATCGAAGGGTTCCAAATGAGAAGCACCCATTCCTCATAATCTAGATGAAAACCATACAAACACAGTAATTCATGACACGCACCAACAACTTTATAATCTTGTTGTTGTACCTTAAAAGTTTCGTTATCATCGTCTACTAAACAAATGTACTTTGCCTCATCCAAAAAACAATCAGATTTGTAGCTTAGAATATGACTATGTGGCTGCGTGTTGCGGGCACCGTAACCTTTGATAAACTCCGAGCTGTCAATGAAAGATTTCCAAGCTTTCGAAACTGACCTGAATCGAATCAATGACTTGACATCATAAACCTTTTCGATGATTTCCATTTGGATTTCAATGGGTATGTTGTCTGACATTTTTCTAGGGTTTATGTTGCCAGCAGCAATTTGACTGTTTAGGTGTGACCTCAATCAAAGTATGTATGATTGATTCGGTCCTCGGCCCATCTTTTTAGTTATTTTCGTACATCGATTTGATTTAGTCTTATGCATAATTGGACATTATGTTTTGTTGTACAGGTCTAGCCTGACGAGCCAGACTGACCCGGAAATGGACCAATAATTTCGGTCCTCAGTCCGGTGTTGTTTTAGGCCAAATCGATATGTGACGTATTCGTGTAAGGTTTATCATGGTTTTCATTACTCTTTTCTTGTTACCTAAAAGAGTAATATAAAGTATTCTTAAAATTGCCAAAAGTGAAATTATTGTCCAATCTTTAGCAGAAAAAAAAAATGATTTTTAAAATATATCAACATGAACGATCGATTGTGTGACTCAACTAACATCTTGACACGTGTTTCATTTATCATTGATAAAGTACAAGCGGTTTGTGGGTTGTCTATGCTTAAATTGATTTGACTTAGACCATGTGGATGCGACGAACGACTATTGTAAAAAAGGTCATGGATTAAAACAACAAAAGAAAAACGTCTCACCAACCCCACTAGTGCTTTACAAATTTAAAAAAGGTCACATGTCAAAATATTAATAGAGTCTCACAATCGGTTAGTCGCACTAGCTTTACTTTAATAAATGATTTTTTTCTTAACTAGAAAGTGGACTATGCTTTCACGTTTTTGAACTATTCTATGAAAATTCCTCTTAATATTGTGCCCTTTGTGGCTTCGGGGATGACGACCGTAAAGGTGCATGGGTGTTGGTTTACTTTCATGATTTTCGCATCGTTCGGTACATTCTGGGGTCATTTTGGCTTTTAGTTGCTTGCTTGGCTTTTGAGCCAAACGGGTGACTTCAAGTTGGGATGACTTCGGGAATGATGACCGTAAAGGTGCATGAGTGTTGGTTTCCTTTCCTGATTTTAGCATCGTTCGGTGCATTCTGGGGCTGTTTTGGCTTTTGATTGATTGCTTGGCCTTTGAGCCGAACGATAGCTTGTATATGAATGTTTACGCTTGAGTCGGCTTAGGCCTTGTATGAGTCATAGCCATGGGCGGAGCTACAGGGGGGGGGGGGCACGGTGGGCAAGTGCCCCCTCACCCAAAAATATTATAGTGTGAATTTCTTGAATATTTGCGGTAAATTTGTGATCCCCCCCCCCTCTCTTAGAAAAGCGTCTTTCGTATCTAAATTGAAACTCAACATCAATTTTTGGGCATTTTTTAGAACGTAGATGAGGTTTTACTTGTTGAAATTATGAAAAGCCATGGAAGAAATGTACAATAAATGAAAAAAAATGGAGTAAGGAGTAGTTTTTTGTTTTTTAGTGCATTAGCACATGGGTGGGTAACAAGTACAAATGGTATAAAGAAATTTCTTGTATATTTTTCTTTATTTTTTGTACTAAATGTTTTTTTAACTTCATTTTTAAAATGTCAGTAAAAAAAATAAAAAAAAATTGTAACTTTATTTTCAGTTTGTCGCGAAAATTTCTTTTTGCCCCCTCTCAAACTTTTTTTCTAGCTCCGCCCCTGGTCATAGCTAAGTTAGAATTGCCCCTCACCTTTATAAACAAAAGTGAGGGGTGAAGGGCTCACAACATATGCGCATCTTTATTCTTTCTTTGTAATCGATTCAAAGTTTATTACAACAATCGTTCAGTTATACTTTATGGATTCGGTTCATCTATTCGATCTTCTCAAAATTCGATTGACTTTTGGGTTGTATGGGTTAACCAAGCGTTTATATGTCTATCATTAAATTACCATTACACATCCAAAATTACTCTTGGTACAACCTTGTACATAACTGTAATTGCATCCTTAATTAGTTTGGGCTTCAGAAGATGGGTCTATAGGTAAGCCCATTTTAGATGGTCTTTTTAATACATGGTCCAAACAGTTAATGAACCCAAAATCAAGTTATCAAACTACTTAAGTACTTGTATGGTTTCAAAAGTGAACGTAACAAATTCGGTGCAAAAGGTTAATAAATGATAACTTGAAGCCTCTGACAATCGATTGCCTTTCAATAATGTGAGGAACATACATGATTCAATTAGCGGCTCGGGTTATGATTGTCAAGGATCGAACCCTTGACATTCCTTTAACATTCGTAATCTTCATAAATACTAATGTATAAGACCCAAGTATTTAACATACTGTGGTGGGTTGTTTTTGGGGTGCCAAAACTGGCCCATTTTAGCTCGACGGTCATAACATTCATTCCAAGGTCGTTTGTTTAATTTCCTAATGATCGCAAGTAAAGTTTCATTCCAACCTCAAGGATTAACATCTATCTTAGATGGAATGATACCTTTAATATGTTACACAACATATGAATTTGAGGAAAAACATAGTGCTCCCACTTAATGTAGGTGTACTCAGAAGTTATCTTAATTTAATCAAATATCATATTGTGATTAAACTTAAGATCTCAGCTCCTAGATGCATGATCCAATCCACACTTAGATTCTATTATTTTGTATACTTTATAAAGATTATTTTAAACTTATGACTTTTTGATTACACACCGTCCTCGTAAAAGGCAATCATAAAGAAAGGAGTTATAAAACTTAATTGTCATATTACAAATATAGACTCATAACCCTTTTGATTACATGTCGTCCTCGCAAAAGTAACCATTAAAGAAAGAGTTATGATCCTTAATTCGCCATATGTCAGATTCAAGAAAACCTGTATGATAATTAGTTATCTTTAAATAATTAATGCGTGTAGAAAAGAAAGATTTAATCATAGTCAATTGTTTGAGTAAGATTAAAACTCTTGTCATCAGTCAGACATTAACGTGTATACAATTTTGTCCTTATGAGTCTTTCTTCAAAAGAAACTCATTATAACCTTTCAGTTTAACTATTTGGTAAAAGATCAATCAAGCTCTCAACATTGATTTGTCTTTTAAGGACTGCATCTTGTCATTCATAGTTCTAAGATATTTATCAGATCCAAGATGTGATAGTTCATCTTATTAGTTAGCAGGTTTAATAAGACCCTCTAACTTATATTCCTCAGCATTGATTTAAAAATATCACTCCATTTATGAGGCATCCTTACGGATTTATGAATGAGAGTTACATTATACTGTGGTTTGACATTTTCATGTTTAACCTTAGTATGACATCAGCAAGTAAATTCAGAAGGCTATGTATTTTTGTTCTTGAATATCTTCAAGATTTATAGATGCTTCCACTTACTTTTGTAAGTAGAGATTATTCTCTAAATACTAAGTGTTTAAGCAACAATGAATTTTGTTCTTAACTGGGAAATACAAAATACATTTTAAGTTCTCATCTCTAGCTTGTTAATAATATGCTTCACAAGATATTAACAAATTTCAGAACTTTAATCAAGACATAATGGGATTCATCCCAATCCATTAATAGATAATGTCTTGAATACCTTCTAGGTTTGAACTATATTGAGTGTATCCATGACACACGCAAATTTCTAACCTTGATAGATTTTGAAGGTAGAGCAATTATAATTATCAGAAATCAAACAATACGAATATAGTTTGTTTCAACACATTAGACATACCATGATAGTGTGGTATTCTATGAGTATTGGAATTGTGAGACTCCATCAGAATTCCTTAGATAACTTAATTCTCTTTGGATCAAATACTTAACAATTGGGTCAAGCCAAACTTGAATACACAGTATTTAACAACCAAGTGCATGCTATAATGTATATTTCTTGAATAAGTACATTGACTCCATGTTCATGTGTTCACAAGAAGATAGAACAGTTCAAGAATTCTTTGATCATGTGTTTACAAGAAACCAAAGCATGTCAAATACATTATATGTCTTTGAATAATTCAAGGACCTTATGTTAACTCTATGTTCATGTGTTTCAAGAAAACAGAACATGTCAAGTTATACGTTACAAGTCTCCAAATAATTCAAGGACATCATGTTAATGTGTTAACAAGAAGACACAATAATTTACTACTTACTTTATGTTATCAGTCATTGATAAATTCAAGGACTTTATAATTATGTCTTAACAAGAATATAATTATTCTAACTAAAGTAATTATGAACGCAAACTCTTGAGTTCAATGGTAATTTCAAGTTAATTTTATACTTCATAATCATAATTATATAATTAACCATAATTATTTTGACTAAATCATATAGTCAATAAGTTGAAGTATTTTTATATTATATCTTGACTTTTAAATGTAACAGGGCAACAAACATCTTGTGTGTTTTAGTCCTAGTAGATTTATTAGTTTTCTTATCTTGCGGTGAAGAGAAACCAATTAATTATATTGTTATATGTTGTTTCTTGCGCACATTTAGGATTTTTCCCACTTGTGTTCGGGACAACATTACCTAAAGTAGACAAACCATACGACAAGCGTTTGATTGTTTAAACAATATGATAGTAGATATTATAAGTAGATTTCAAACCATAATGTTGAATAAGGAATCGTGAATTATTATTCTATAGATAACGTTTCAGGAAAACAACAAGTAGTTATCATATAAAATAAAATGCAATCTTCCTTTAGACAATGGTTGTTCATATTTGGAAAGTAATATATTATTTTAAGGTAAGCTAGAAATAATATGGGCAACTCATAACGAAATGAATCTTGTAGCTCCCACTGAATTTGACAACATTACATGACTGTTTTTTCAGTAATCAAACGCAAGGCTCCCGCTGGATTTGTCAACATTGTAAGTGTTACATCACCATTAGAAAGCAATTAGCGATTAATTTACTTTCCTACTCTTTTAGAATGCCTACAAGTAGCAATGTACTTAGGTATTGTATAGAGTATATGAAGTTCTACTTAGGTAGAATGAGGGACTAGCCATCATGTATTCATTAACTTGAATATTTAGCATGCATTTTCTCCTTAATCTGTCTCTCTAACCACAAGGGTGTTTAGCACTATAAGGAATGAATCGAGTCCAAGAAAATTTACCTAGAAGACCTGCTAGCAATTTTCTTTACTCATTGCGGTTAAACTCATACATCGTGACAAGTGCAAGATGTCATTATTTAGTAGCTATAAACACAATGTTTTGTAGTTACACAAATATTTTATCTTTTAAAAAATTTCAAAACCGTAAAAGGGTAATGAAAAATTGAAAGTGAGTTTAA
>BQNB010119905.1:0-20733 GCA_026074375.1 Tanacetum coccineum
CACCATCCACCTATCATCCACTACTTCCATCAGGGACCCCACCATTGTTACCTATACCACTACCTGCACCATCCACTAGTCGTAGAGGTGATATTCCCAAGGCTGACACGCCGCCTCGGAAGAGACTACTACTTACTGCTCCTAGACCTGGGTGTGAGGTTAAGGATATGCTGCTGCGAGACAGCCAGGACCCACTATAGCCCATAGGGTCGATTGCAGTTCTGTAGACACTATGGAGACCAGGGTCCGAGATACTGAGAGGAGGATGATGGCCGCCTTAGAGGTGGTCAACTTGAGGGTCAGTTACCAGGTAGATGTTCGTAGTAGAGAGAGTTCGAAGTTTTACTCACGACATCACGATGCCTAGAAGGATCGTGCAGCTATGAGAGCTGAGATTGAGGTATTGAGGAGAGAGAGACTTGCTTATGAGCAAGAGAGTATTTAGACCCGTCAGGACTTGGCTAGATCCGAGGCTTATAGTAGGGCATTAGAGGCGCGAGTTACATTGTTAGAGACTCAGGCGCGTCGCCACGAGTGGCAGCGTCAGGACGCAGATGATCGCGCGACGAGGCATATCATGCATATTCAGGATTTGGAGGCTGGAGCACGCGATGACACCTTAGAGGACACTAGTAGCAGTTCCTAAACTTGGTTATGATTGTAGCTACTATGCAGTCTGTTAAGTTTTATAGGTTATCCCCAGCTAGCGGGCGATATAGATCTTTTGTTTTGATTAGCTATCCGGTATGGATCTTTTGTCTTTTGTTTAGCCATGTTGTATAGCCTACTAAGTATTACGGGTAACTCCCGGCTAGTAGGGCTCTAGGTTGATTTTTCATTTTGTAACCTAGCGATAGGGAATCGCTATGTACCAAACAGATAATGTATGTTTCTAGATTATATATGGAATGGATGTATTATGTTATGTCGATCTTGTGTTGGTTGTATATTTCGCTATGTGATGTGATCTTATTTTTATTTATGATGCATATGTTATGTCACGTTATGATTGTATTAAAATCTAACGGGTTTTATATTTTCCTTGTGATTAAAGAAAATGGCACCAAAGAGAACCACAAGGTCAACCCGAGTCCCACCAGTTACACCAGCCCCAAACACCACAATTGTTACTGAGGCGCAACTTCAAGCCTTAATTAATCAAGGAGTTACTGCTGCAATGGCTGAAGCAAAAGCAGGCAGAGTTAGGAATGGCGACGACAGCAATAGTTCAGGACCAAGGCCAGCACAAACTGCTCGTGAATGCTCTTACTCTGAATTCTTGAAATGCAAACCTTTGGACTTCAAAGGCACTGAGGGAGTCGTCGGACTCACTCGATGGTTTGAGAAAATGGAATCTGTGTTCAGCATTAGCAATTGCCCAGCAACTAGCCAAGTCAAATTCGCGACTTGCACTCTGCAAGATGATGCTCTTACATGGTGGAATGCCCATGTTAAGACCACTACTACTGAAGCAGCTCATGCCATGACCTGGGCAGCACTGAAGAAAATGATGACTGATAAATACTGCCCGAGGGGTGAGATCAAGAAGATTGAGACTGAGATGTGGAATCTTAAGGTCAAGGGCACCGATGTGGTGGCCTATAGTCGACGATTTCAGCAACTAGCTTTGATGTGTTCCAGAATGTTTCCAGAATGTTCCTAGGAAGAGATAGACAAGATTGAAAAGTATATCGGTGGATTGCCCAATATGATATTGGCAGTGTAAAGGCATCTAAATCTAAGACCATGCAAGAGGTTATGAGTTTACTGAGTTGATGGAGGATAAGACCCATGACTATGGCTAGATCGTCAGGCAGAAAGGAAAAGAAGAATTGATGATTCTTTCCAAGAATTAATCAATACAAACAGAATAAGAGGCAGAACATAGGCCAGCTACACTGCAGGCAATAGTGGACAGGAAACCATACGCTGGGTCATAAAGCTCTATGTTCAAGTGTTATTTACATTCATGAAGTCCTTGGCCCACCTAGGTGCTAAATAATTGCATGAGGGATTGGCATCTGACCCAGGAATTGTAGGAGCCGACCTAACAAATGCCACCAACATCACACAACTGCAACAACACAATAACAACAACAACAACGCAACAACAACAAACAATAACCAGAAAGGGCACGGTTTTGCTAGTGGTGCGGAGCTAAAGGACATTTTTAAAGAAACTGCAAGACTGAGAAACTACTATGACCGTGGTAATCCAGCTAGAAAATGACAGGGCTCCAGCGAAGGTGTATGTGGTTGGAAATGCTGGGGCAAACCCAAACCAACGTCGTTGCGGGTACGTTCCTTCTAAACAACCGCTATGCTTATCTTGTTTGATAACGGGTGCCGATCGATTGTTTGTGTTACTACATTTAGCTCCAAATTGACATCACGTCATCTTCCCTAGATCATTGTGATGATGTCGAACAGCTGACGGGAGAATAATTGGGTTAAAACACTATACTTAAAGTGGTTGACATAAACTTCCTAAACCACCAATTCCACGATAATCTTAATGCATGTAGAAAAACTTGTAGTTTAGTTTCCGATGCTATAATCGGTATGGATTGGTTGGCGAAGTACCAAGCGGTCATTGTGTGTGCCGAGAAGATTGTTCACATCCCCTGGAGAAATAAAACCTTAATCATACACGGTGATGGAAGTAACCAGGAAAATGTGACACGATTAAACATCATTTCGTGCACTAAAGCGCAGAAGTACATGGAAAAATGATTTCCCATCTTTTTGGCACATATCACTGCAAAAGAGGTTGAAGACAAGTCGGAGAAGAAGCAACTTGAGGACGTACCAATAGTTCAAGACTTTCCTGAAGTATTTCCTGAGGACTTGTCGGGTCTTCCTCCGACTCGACAAGTGGAGTTTCAAATTGATTTGGTACCTGGTGCTGCACCTGTAGCACGGGCACGTATCAATGGCGCCTTCCGAGATGAAAGAGTTATCTGTGCAACTAACAAGAATGCCAGATAAGGGCTTTATAAAGAACCCCGTTCCTCACCCTGGGGAGCTCCGGTCTTGTTTGTCAAGAAGAAAGACGGATCATTCCGGATGTGCATTGATTACCGGGAATTGAATAAACTAACAGTGAAGAACCGTTATCTGCTCCCAAGAATTGATGATTTATTTGATCGCTTTCAAGGTCGGTGTTCTATCGAAAATCGATAAGGTCAGGTTATCACCAATTGAGGGTTCGAGAAGAAGACATTCCGAAGACTGCCTTCAGAACTCGTTACGGCCATTACGAATTTCAAGTTATGCCATTTGGTTTGACAAACGCACCTGCTGTGTTTATGGACCTCATGAACCGAGTGTGCAAACCTTATCTGGACAAATTCGTAATTGTCTTTATTGACGATATTTTGATCTATTCCAAGAGCAAGCAAGAGCACGAAGAGCATCTGAAGATAATATTGGAGTTGTTGAAGAAAGAGGAGTTGTATGCAAAATTTTCCAAATGTGAATTTTGGATTCCCAAAGTACAGTTCCTCGGTCACGTGATCGATAGTGAAGGAATTCATGTGGATCCAGCCAAGATTGAATCCATTAAAGATTGGGACATTCCTGAAAGTCACCAACGGAGATCGTCAATTTTTAGGTCTTGAGGGTATGACGATGATCATTGCAAGGGTATTCAGGTCGCCAAACCAATGACTAAGCTTACTCAAAAGAAGGTCAAGTTTGAGTGGGGTGATAAACAAGAAGCAGGTTTTCAACTGTTGAAGCAAAAACTATGTAGTGCACCAATCCTTGCATTACCTGAAGGAAGCGAAGATTTCATTGCATATTGTAACGCTTCAAAGAAAGGTTTGGGCGCTGTATTGATGCAGAGAGAAAAGGTGATTTCTTATGCATCACGCCAGTTAAAAATTCATGAGAAGAACTATACAACTCATGATTTGGAACTTGGAGCAGTGGTGTTCGCTCTCAAGATCTGGAGACATTATTTATATGGAACTAAGTGTACGGTGTTCACCGATCACAAGAGTTTGCAACACATTTTAGATCAGAAAGAGTTAAACATGAGACAACACTGATGGTTAGAGTTGCTTAGTGATTACGATTGCGACATTCGTTATCACCCGAGAAAAGCAAATGTCGTTGCTGATGCTTTAAGCATGAAAGAACGAGAACCACCGTTAAGAGTTCGAGCCTTAGTCATGACTATTAGCTTGGATCTTCCCAAACAGATCTTAAATGCTCAGACTGAAGCGGCGGAAAACCAGAGAATCATTAAGAGTGAAGAGTTAGGGGATGTTGATTGAAAATTGCCAACTTTCAGAAGCGATTAGGATTAAGAGAACAAAAGTTGGAACACATGCGGATGGGAAACCCTTATCTCAATGGGCAGAAGTTGGTTACCCTTGTTTGGCGACTTACGGGACTGTAATCATGCACGAGTCCCACAAATCAACATTACTCTATCATCCGGGTTCTAACAAATGTACCAAGACATGAAGAAAAAACTATATTGGTGGCCCCCACATCGAAAGCGAACATTAGCCCACTTATGTTAGCAAGTGTGTGACTGTCTTAAGGTCAAGGTCCTGAGCATCAAAGGCCATAAGGATTGTTGGACAACCTAGATCCCTGATTGAAGTGGGACAACATCACCATGGATTTTGTTACCAAGCTTCCTAAGATGTCCCAAGGCTATGACACCATTTAGGTGATTGTTGACCGACTCACTAAGTCTGCGATCTTCACATCGATGAGAGAGACTGGTCCTTTGGGTAAACTTGCAAGAATGAACCTAAAGGAGGTGGTCACGAGACATGGAATACCCGTCTCAAATCATTTGTGATGTGACCGAGCCGATTCGCATCAAATTTTTGGAGGTTCCTTCTCAGAACGCTTTGGGTACCTAATTTGGATATGAGGATAGCGTACCGTCCACAAACAGAGGGCAAAAGTGATGAGGACCTTTCAAACTCTCGAGGATAAGCTGCCGTGCTTGTGCAAATCGACTTTGGAAAGGGTTGGAGTAAACCATTTGCCATTAGTCGAGTTTTCATTACCAACATATAGCTATCACGCTAAGCATCAAGGGCCGCACCATTCGGAAGCAACTTTTATGGTCGAAAAGTGTCGTTCACCTGTTTGGTTGGACTGAAGTTGGAGAAGCTCAATACTCGGCCAGAACTAAGTCAAGAGACCATAAAGAAAATCATCCAGTTCAGCAAAGGATTTACAAGCCGCTCGTGGATGACAGAAGGAGTACGCTGACTTGAAGCGTAAACATTGGGAGTTCCAAGTCGGGGATATAAAGTTATTGCTTACAGGTTTCGCTGGAAAAGGGTCGTACGTTTGGCAAACGGGGGAAGTTAAACCACTAGGTATGATTGGACCTTTCAAGGTTTGGTTAGAAAAGGTTGAGAGGTTGCTTACAAGGCTTGAACTTGCTAGAAGTATTGTCAGCAGAGTTATAATACATTCCATGTGTCCACTGGAAATGTGTCTTGCCGACGAGCATTGCCGTTCGTTGGATGGACCTTCATCTGAATGACAAGCTTCATTTGTTGAGGAACATTAGTACTAGTGGCCGTGAAGTTAAACGGTTGAAGCGAAGCCGCATTCCATTAGTCAAGGTTCGATGGAACTCCAGGAGAGGTCCTGCTGAGTTCAGTGGGAACGTGAAAGACCATTTCAAGGAAGTAATACTATCACTTCTTCATCAAGGACCACACCGTCGTCAAGTGCTGCAATCGTGAGCTGAGGATACAGGCTCGTTTAACGGGGGAAGTCTATAATACACCTGTGTTTTCAAGTCATTGGACGACGTACGCATAAATTCCACGCAAATGTACTTTTGTATTGTACGGCATTTGCTGGTAACATCATTAAATGTTAAGCTAAAAATCAACTTTGTCTTCCCTTTTTCTCTTATAAAACCCACGGCTCAACCCTCCCCTTCAAACTATCCATACAAAATTTATATAACCTATTTACATACACTCTCATATCATATCTAAGATACCTCAAAGTATTTTGAAGCCTTGATTAATTATTTACAAGTGTTGAAGCAAGAAATCAAGATTTGGGTTTTCATTTGGAAACTAGGGTTTTCTTGGTTATAATCTTGGGTTTAAAGTCTAAACAAGGGTTTAGCACTTATTTTCATCATCCTACATCATCTCATTAAGGTTATCTTAAGCCCTTAACTTTTTATTTATATGATTATATGCATATGTGATATTTATATAGTGAAATCACCATTAGGACATGTTTAACTTGTAAACTTGGAATTTTCTTGTAAATATAGTTTTATGAACTTATACACATGTTTTATGGTTAGTAATATGAAGTTATAAATGGATACCTA
Source organism: Tanacetum coccineum (assembly GCA_026074375.1). Taxonomy (NCBI): domain Eukaryota; kingdom Viridiplantae; phylum Streptophyta; class Magnoliopsida; order Asterales; family Asteraceae; genus Tanacetum; species Tanacetum coccineum. The sequence goes on from BQNB010119905.1 coordinate 6,338, forward strand.
AGTAATTTACATTCTTAATTTAAGCTTTAAAAGTCTACGAGTGGTAAAACTTAAAAACTAGGTCAAAAATGGACTTATGAATGTTAGATTTAAACCATTTCTGTCCAAAGTGTCTAAAACTATACTTATTTTATTATTTTTATAAGATAAAACATTTCCGACGGATTCCGAAAAAGTAAGGAAACTTGTCAAACGATAAATAACGAAAAAAGTTATGCTAAAAAACAAGATTTACGACTATTAAAGGAGTCGTAAAAGAATTTTTTATAAAACATTTTTTAAAAAATTGTATAAACGCAAGTTTTGATATTTTAAACAAATAATACATATTTTTGGGATTCCAAAATGATAGAATCATAATTTTTCAAATTAAATACGATACGAGTTATGAATTTTCGCAGTTTACGAAATTAAAACTTTTTATAAACTTTCTTTTATAAAGTTACTATACATGACAGAAAAGTATCTTTTTGTTAAACTCATAAAATTATAGGAACTTTTCAAAAAACGAGAAACGTCTCGAAAGATGTTTCGTTTAAAGACGGAGCTCTAACGAATAAAATAGGCATTTACGGGTTTTACGACAACGATTACGATTTAAATGGGCAAAAGTCAGTCTGAATTGTGAACAGTAAAAGTTACTGTTCACCAGAGGGTCAAATATCGAAAATGTCTAATTATGATAACTCGTCCTATACGAAAAGATGGAATAAGAAAGTCAAAATCGGGCTTAAAACGCAAAAAAAGTTTAGCTGTTTTACTAAAACGTTATTTATAAACGTTTTTAAATTATATTAACGTAATTTTACCAAAACCATTGTTGGTGATTGAAACTATATAGAATTATATGTGGTTATCAAAGTACTATATTATAGGGGTTTCATAATGAGGCCTTACTTCTCTTAGGATGGGTTTCGACGAGTTGTTGGATTTTACGATTTAAAGTGTCCTAACTCTCATCGAACGTCATGTCATGACCTCTTAGATTATGTTAGCTTCCGAACGTAGTACGATGTACAACTTATAAGCATTTTATTCAAGGAGTCTCGGTATTATACGACCTATGATAATTTAGGTTTGCATTTCGTCTCTTTTACGTGACGCTTTCTGCGATATTGGATTATCAGAATCAAGGTGAGTTCTTAGCCCCACATTTTGGACGATTTTAATGATTTTATAATTATGGCGGTGGAAAAACATGCTTTTGTTTTTTAAATGGACGCAAGTATTTGATTACATGTTGCCTATGTAGCGATTAACCCAAGTTAAGCCCTTATGATGAACTTGTCAATTGCATAATGTAGTTGGGAATTACATTATGGTGAGCGCAAATGTTATTTAATAGATTCTATTCGGAAACGACTCCCGTTCGGGTGACTAGCTATCAAGAGACGAACGTTATGCATGTCGAATTTGGGATGTTTTTAAGGTTGAACATCTAATCGGGCGAAATTGAATATATAGTTTATTTGCAAAGAATGATGTCGAAGCTTCAGTGTTGTCCTGAGCTTAGTGTTATGTAATCTGGTTTTGTGATGTTGCATGTGTTGCATTATCACAGGAAAGTCTTGCGGTCCTGCATATTTTGATTTATAAACCTCATGTATTCACCATTATTATTGTTGAACATTTTTAGCAATGCTCCTTTTTTTTTTTTTAAAGATCAATAGGCATGGGATGCCAGGATGCATTGGGTTTACATTTTGGATTGCACGACTTAAAGATTTAGGATTGCATCATATTTTGGGAAATGTCTTGTCAACTTTTGTTATTATTCAACAATAAAAGTAAAGCTATATGCTTTTGTATTAAGTCTTTCAATTAAATCCAATGTATTATTTTAAAAGACTTTTTGTGTCATTCTTATATATCTTGTGCTATTGATCTATGAGGTAACACGCCCCGGACCCTTATTCCGCTGCAACCCAATTTGGGGGTGTTACATAGACGGTGATTTATACTCAAAATCTAGACGGCTATTTATACTCAAAATCTACACGGCGAATTATACACCAATTTAGACGGCGATTTATACACCAATTTATATGGCAATTTATATTGTCCTTTAGACGGCGATTTATACATGGGAATAAGAGGCGATTTATACATGTTTTATAAAATTGATTTTTTCCTAAATGTTTTAACTTGATAACTTATTTTTAGGTTAAATCTTTCCTATGTCATATGTAAGTTGCTTAATTGATCATCTTTGACAAATTGTTAGGTAGTTGACCTTCCAATTAATGTCATTCGTCCTATGCCTTGATTAAATGCCTAATAAAATGTGCTTAAATCTGCCTAGTTAATGTCTGTGAATTTCTTTGCATATGAACTGTATTGGACTATTCTTAGTAGAAACATGAATCTAGTTGTCACACAACAAGTTGCTCTCGACAATGCTTTGGTCGCTCTTGAGAAAAGACTAAAGATTGAAAGGTGCAATGCAAGAATTGACTTCAGCAAACCATAAAGAGAAGAAACATATCAAGTTACATTGGAAGTTCTTAAGCTATCTCCTTGATATCCCGCATTCCAAATCATTGCTGAAGTCCTTGAAATCTACATTGCATAAATTCCTAAAACCACCATCAAACATGTCAGAATTCAGATGTTACACTTCTAGTGGAGTAGAAAATGTCGAGTGAACTGAAGTATTTCGTGAGATCCTTCAGATTTGTCCCAGACTCCCTAATCAAAAGTTTGATGATCTAACATCTGAAGATGAGCTAGTCTCATTTATCAAAGAGCTCGGTTACTCTGACAGATGTGAAATTCTATCTATAATTCATACTGATCAAATGCACCAGCCTTGAAGAACATTTGCTGCTATCATTAACAGGTGTATCTCTAGGAAAACAACAGGACTTAATAGGCTCAGGGAATCACGAGCTCAAATCTTGTGGAGTATGTACAATATGAAGAATGTTTATTATGTTGCTCTGCTCTGGGAAGACTTTATGTATCAAGCTGACAACAGAGAAATAAGTTCAGCACGAAAAGAGCACATGCCCTACCCAAGATTCACTAAATTCATCATCAATCATTTCATTTCCAAAGATAAAACCATCTCTATAAGGAACATGATTAATCTTCACACAGTTCGTGATGGTAGTTTGTTGGGTTCTTTGAAGTTTGTCTCCAAAACAAAAGATTGTCAGAAGTATGGAGCACTGATTCCTGATGGGATGATTAATCAAGACATCAAAGATTCTAAAGCTTACAAACCTTACTATGACTTTGCCACTGGAAAGGTTGCTCCTAAGAAGGCAAAGAAGTTCAAGAAGCCTGCTTCTCCTAAATTCACGACTGTCCCAGCTTCACCCAAAGAACCCATAAAGAAGTCAAAGAGAGTTAAGAGACCCACTAAGAAGTCAACTACTACGCTAAAAGCAGGCGTTGTCATCATAGATACTCTTGGTGTGTCTGTATCGAAGATGAAAGAACCTGTCAAGGATGATAGAGGCAAAGGCATTGAGTTACTTTTGGATGCAACACTGGTTGAAGATGCTCAGCTAAAGAAAGCTCTTAAGAAAAGTAGGTAAGAAACTCACAAGCTTCAAGCTAGTGGCTCAAGTGAGGGAGTTGAATTTGAATCAGAGGTTCCTGATGAGTCAAAAGCTAAAACTTCTGACACAAGTGAAGGAACTGATAAGAAACCAGGGGTTCCTTATGTGTCTAAAGCAGATTCTTCTGATAGTGATGATGAGTCTTGGGGAAACAATGAAGATGAAAGTGATGATGACAATGCTGATGACAGTGGAAATGATGATGATGGTGGTAATGATGCAAATGATACAGAAAGGACTGATTCAGATGAAGAGGAGAACCCTACCCTTAATCTGAAAGATGATAAAGAAGAATAAACTCAATATGATGAGTATGTACATACTCCTGACTATTATACCTACTGATGAAGAAGAGTATGACGAACTGTACAAGGATGTGAACATGAAGTTAAAAGTTGCAGAGCAAGAAGAAGTAGGGAAAAGAGATGCTGAGATGAATGATGTTGTTCGTGAAAGTGGATCTCTAGAAATGTCATATGTGCAAGTCATTGAAGATGCACATATGACACTCACTCCTTCACAGAAGACTGAAGGTTCAAAGCAAAGCTCTCCAGTTTCATCTGAGTTGGCAAGTAAATTTCTCAACTTTGATAACGTTCCACCAGTCGTATATGAATTCTCTTCTATGATGAATGTCAAGGTTCCTTAGGAAGAATCAAGCACTTAAGCACCCCTCTTCTCACTGTACTTGTGATGGCTATCCCTGCGACTTTTACTGTTCCTGCAACAACCGTTCCTCCATCAATTCATCTAATCACTCCCATTCCACTACAATCAACACCAACAACCGACTCAACCACTATCTCAATTCCTACTCTTCCTGATTTCTCATCCTTATTTGGATTCGACAATACAGTATCTACCTTAGAAAAGGAGTCATCTCAATTCAAACAAATGGATCATTCTGCATAAATCCTTGATAATGTCAAAGCACAAATTCCTGTAATAGTAGATGAACTTCTGAGTTCAAGAATTGGATTTGCTACTCAAACGGCTCTCCAGTCATACACGGCAGAATTTGAAAAGAAAGCTCAAGCAGAGAAGGATAACTACATTGGTCTCATTGAGAACTCAATAAAAGATATCATCAACGATGAAGTCAAAAGTCAACTCCCTCAGATTCCACCTAAGGAAGTATCAGACTATGCCACTCTTATGATTCAAAGCACCATTACTAAATCACTTAAGAATGTCATGTTGGCCAAATCCTCTTCTCAACCACAATCTACTTACGAGGCTGCAAGTTCACTTATAGAGTTTGAATTGAAGAAGATTCTTCTCGACAAAATACAGAGAAGTAAATCATATAAAGCAGCTCCTAAAAACAAAGAACTCTATGAAAGTTTGGTCAAATCTTACAATCTTGACAAGGATCTCTTTTCATCATATGGTAAAGCATAATCTTTAAAGAGAGACTGTGACGACAAGGATCAAGATGAAGACCCTCTAGCTGGATCAGACCAAAGGTTAAAGAAACAAAAGATGAGCAAGGACGTTAAACCATCTAAAGGCTTAAAGTCAAAGGAATCTAAGTCAACTAGCTCATCCAAAGGCACCAAGCCTTAGTCAAAATTGTCTGGTAAATCTACGCAAGCAGAGGAACCAGTGTTTGAAGTTGCAGACACAGAGATGCAACAAGATTAAAGGAGTGAGTTTGGACATACAGATGATCAAACCGATTAAGAGGCTGCTCTAAAGCATGATTGGTTCAAGAAACCTGACACACCTCCATCTCCTGATCATGCTTGGAATAAAACAAAATATGTTTGCCTCAGATATGGATCAGCAACATTACCAAAGCAAGACAACCTCCTCGCATGTTTGACGAGCTTTTGAGCCCTTTGATTGACTTCTCGGTATATGTCATGAATGTTAAGATTGATAATCTGACTCAAGAGATTTTGGTAGGACCTATTTTCAACCTTCTCAAAGGCACCTGCAAAAGCTTCATGGAGCTTGACTATCATTTCAAAGAATATTACAAAGCTATTAATGATTGACTTAATTGGCATAATCCAGAAGGACATGAATATCTGTTTGACCTTAGCAAGCCACTGCTATTAATTGAAGATCGAGGACGTCAAGTAGTTCCTGCTGACTACTTCATCAACAACGACCTTGAGTATCTGAAAGGTGGAAGCTCAAGTAGGAAATACACGACTTCTACAACAAGAACAAAGGTTGCTAAGTATGAAAGTGGATGAACTCTACAAATTGGATGAACTCTTCCCCATACACTGCATATAAAAACCCTCAAGGAATCATTTATCAAGATAAGTACAAGAGAAACAGTTTGATTGGATGAACTCTACAAATTCTATGACGAGACGCTCACATCTGTCAGAATTGTGCTTCATAATATTGCTTCCAACCTGGAAATGGATTATCTACCAAAACGAATATGGTGTAATCTGGAAAAGAAAAGGTCCCGTATCATGATCAAGGCGGTCGATAAGCTGCTCTTTGAAAGGAGGTTGATGCGGAATTTAGAGAGGTTTGTTGGTGGAAGAGATTACAGGACTGACCTCAGGCTGCTCGAACGGACAATATGGTTTTGTCATATTTTGTCCTTCTACATATTTCAAGTCATTTTCTCATAAATAATAAATATTGTGAATATGTTAATAACTAGTGTAGACTATAATTAGGCTTATATAGTGTTTGAGTATGAATTTTCAAAAATTTCTTAGTAAATTTAAAAAGAAAATCAAATTCATGTACTAAAACACCATATAATACCCTCATAAATTGAGGGGGAGTATTAAAATGTTCCCAATACGGCTTGTAAATAATCAAAACATTTTTCTCCCATATTTTTAAACATATTTGAATCAATTGATATCCAAAATATCAAAGGATTTGAAATTTTTGATAAGGGGAGAAAATGTGATTAAAATATATGGCTAATAATGTGATCTTTTAGAGCTCAAGTGTAGGCCTTCCCACATATGTGCTAAATTCTTTTGATTAATCAATGCACATATGAAGGGGGGGCAAATGGTTAAGTAATGGCAAGTTTGGAAATACCAAAGACCGACCACTTATTTTACTGTATTGAAGTTATAAGGTGGTTAAGATTAGGTATTCATTCCCACGATCCAGCCAGAACCGAAGGGATCTACCCAGTGATATTCCATTAGTTAGAATAGAAGTCCTTAGGTATGATGATAAAAAGGAGATAAATGAGTTGAAAGGTATCGCTATTTTAGTGTTGAAAAAATTGCCTAGGCGGTCTGATTAACGGGCATAGCGTAGGTGGGGATTTTAACGCCTTGATTCTTCACTAATCGGCCTTTTAATCGTTTTGGTCAAAAATTGGGTCAACATACCGATATAAGTCGGATAAATCGGCCAAAACAGGCTTAATTCGGATATAAATTCAGAATAATAAATCGGTAAAATCGGGTTCAACTCTGGTTACGGATAGAAATTGGTCACATTGGGGATTAATCGGACAAATCAGACAAAATTGGCTAAATGGGGAAAATCAGGCATATATTTTCAAATTTTTATAATTTTATATATAAAAAGTCCAATCTGATTAATCCTCGCCTAACCGATTAATCGCTAGGCGTTACCCGGCCACCCAGCTAGCGCCAAGCGATTTTTGCAACCTTGGGGAATAGTGCCGACTGAAATGGAGCTAGTACTGGAACAAACCCAACAAGGTACTAGTCATGAAGTCTCGGTAAGCGCTGAAGGGGTTGAAGAATGAAAAAGAATTGTAAGGATAAGGGTGAAAAGAAAGAAGCCCTCCATACACTTAGGAAGAAACCAGGTCAATACATATGCTATCAGAAACACTAAGCTGTTGTCTGGCATTAAAGATAGCCGACATGGACCCAGTAACGCACCACTTGGAACTCAAGAGGTTTTCGTCTCACGTCAGCATAATTCTTTTGATCATCACGGGCGGCTTGGATTCGGCTCTTGATTTGAATAATCTTCTCAGTTGTCTCATGAACAACCTCCAGTCTAGTGAGCTGATTATCTCCAATTTAAGCCCAGCAGATGGGTGATCGGCATTTATGACCATACAATGCCTTAAATGGTTTGCCACAGCTTAATGCTTGTATGATAGCTATTGATCTCTAACTATGCCATAGGGTTCCTTTTATACACTTAAGGAAAACCCAAATAGGCTTACGAAACGCGTCAAGTAATCATGCATATCTATTCCTAATATAACTCATGCATATCACCTAAGCAATACTAACTATATAACTAATAGTACTAACTATTATACTAACAATACTAACTATACTGGCAGTACTAACAATGTACTGGCAGTACTAACTAACTATAACTAGCAGTAATAAGTGTAGAAGCTCTGAATCCCAACACTTATCAAAGTCGAGTGTTCCAAACTTATCCATGAGAGCTGTGATGTCATCTTGGCTGGTCTTCCCCATCTCCTTTAGCTTTTAGACGACAAAATCAGCAGGCATGTTCATATATTAAAAAATAAACACAATATAAGAAATTTATCAAGCTATAATGTAAAAAATGTAAGCGTTCGGGGTTGCTTTTGAATGCTTAACAAAATCCCAAACACCCCCTCTAAGTAGTTAAATCAGTTATGAAGACTTATATGACAATTCCATCACCATCAAAATCAGGAGCCTCAAGATCAAAAGTCATTGTTTTTCCTGTAAGAATCCATCGAATTATTGACCCTTGCCTTCTTTCGGTAAACACCACTGATGTGCAGGTGGGTTCTTCGTGGAACAGTTTGACCAAAAAGGCTAATAGTTGGACCGTCTACGTCACCACGTAAGCTTGGTTCTTCATGAATTATTAAGAGAGGAGTTGTTTCAGCAACAAATACAAAAATCGTCGGTACTACTAATTTGAGATATGTTAAAAATGCTGAAGACTGGCCTATCTTTAGTGTACATTTCTTTGGAACATACACGTATTGCCCTGAAAATAAACGATATTTAAATCATGATCAGAACAACAAAGAATGCTGATAGCAAAAATAATATGTCATGTGATGATCTGTTCACCTCGTTGATGGTCATTGGTTCATGCTAGCCTGGATCCATTATTTGCTAAACTAACAAATTATGTATTTGCAGGTACTTTTGCCACACTAATCTGAGATAAAACAATCATGGATAGCAAGTCAAACCACCAAAGTGCACGTTAAAAAACTAAAAATGGATAAATAATCTTAGCATAAATGAATTAGGTTCTTCATGATTTGAACATTCATGCCTCATTTTCAATATTATGCATCTTAAACTGTTATGAAAAAAACAACTGTGTAGACTACAGAATCTGGACGAAAATTATCACATAAGGCAAATAATTGACATTAGATAACATTGAAGTCAATGAACCACTTCCTAGCTACTATTCACTTAGCCTTTTATTTTCTACTTGTTTTTATAAAAAAACATCTTTTTAGCCAATACCCTTATAACATCCATCCTCCACCAACTACAATTCAAAACACAAATATATTATACAATGAAATTAAAAAAATAATTACCAATTTGAAATATGGCCAACAAAAATTCAACAACAGTTGGAAACCTTTGGAAACGTGCGATTGAAACGCTAGGTTTGTCATTTATGTATGTTTTTTAATAGGTGTTAGAGAGATAATAGTATTATAGAAGTTGTAACCGCAAGGACAATAACAGTTCTTCATATTCAATTCGGTGCAACCCTTCACTTGCACTTCTCCATCCCACTAATAATGAGCAACTGCGTTGAATTAAAGGAGAGTCTTTGAGTTATCTCTATCGTATGTTGTATGCATTATACTTGTGTACTCTTAGTTATGCGTCTTGAACCCCCTAATCATGACTACTACACGTTAAATTAGAGGGCTCAATCTTTTAGTATAATAGATATTACAAATATTCTTTTAATCAAAATAATAACTCGCATTCTTAATTTTAGTTTTCAAATAAACATGGATATGTCGTGTTTTTAAATATTGTGAGTATAAGCAAAATAGTAAGGATTCGTGTTGGTCCCTTGGAATCTGATATTAGGTTTATCAAGTTAAACTAATCTGATTCCATGACAACGAAGTGAGTTTTAAACAAATATATATAAAGAATATAAAGAACACGTTTAAAACACACAGAAGTACTTTTCAACTTATAGGACTTTATTAGAATAAAATAAAGAATCTATGACACACCTTGCTTGCGGAATAGCAATGTGGTTGAATGACAATTGGGGTGTTATCTCCTTCGAACTTAAACTCTAACCAAAGTTCAGAGAGTAAGAAAACAAACTACTTATGACTAAACTGAAGCTTCAGCTTCAGTAGTACCGTTCAGTTTGTTTGAGAGATAAATAAACTCTTCAATATGTATCACAATAATTAAAAGAGATAACTAACCGATAACTCTAGAAAGCCCTTCCTTTTATAGGCAAAGGGATTAGGGTTTACAAGTTGACCTAATACACATGTCAAGCATTAAATGGGTGGTTGAGCTACCATTTAATATACACATGCTTTATAGTACCATGTACAGTCCTTTAAGAAAAGTTGATGTACTTCTATACCAACTTTCAGAAGTAACATTTCCCAAGGAGACTGCTTTATTCCTTTTGACATAAAGCAATCTTTTTCTCGCCTTGTAAACCTTCTAGAAGTGAAACAACACGTTTCAACTTTTGTTAAGGAGATAGACAACGTTCAGCTTAGAATTGTCAACCAAGCTAAACTGAAGCTCTTTCCAAGAGTCCTTCTTCAGTTTCTGTATCGCAGCATACACCAAAGTGAAGATACTTCGCAATCTTCTAAGGACTTGAAGAGCTAACGCTAAAGAAGCTTCAGCAACTCAAACTGAAGGACTTCAACTTGAGAAACACTTAGGGGATTTTATATTTAAATCTACTGAAAGACTAAAGGGCTCGGGAACTTAACCCAACAATCTCCCCCTATTTGAATATACAAATAGCCTAAGTTAAAATCAATTGTAAGTGAGCATAACAACTTCTTCTTAAACAATTGATATAATTTGAACAACATAAACTGATAACCTTTCATTCTAACTTTCATTACAATACATTTACAAAAGATAAAGTTATTACAAAAGATTATATTTTATTGCCTTATCTGCTTAATGACTTTCATCTGCTTGAGTGGATTTAGATTTCTTCAATCAATTTCAGCAAGCAGAAGGGAGCTGAAGGTCCTGGCATGATCATCCAACCCATGACCTTGATGACGCCTGAAGAAGATTTCTTGTACAGTATATAGCATGGTATTCGAGAAATCTTTTAGATCTTCAATGGTAACAAAATCTTGTCTATGGTAAGAGTTAAACATGATCATACCAAGGACAAGTTCATTTAACACAGTACCAAGCAAATGATCTTTATACTAAACTAATAACTTAAGCCTTTTGTTTGCTTTGAAGTAGTCATGGATGTCATCAGCATGTTTTCTCTTCTTGTTTGCGAGATCATTTAATTTATCAATTATTGTACCTATCTGTTTGCTTAGAGGAATATCCAAGTTTATACTCAGTTCTGCTTCAGTTGTGTGAATGTAGTCCATTCTTGTACATATCTGTTTATAGATGGTTTCCCATCCTTTTCCAGTTATGTTGGGACATGCTTTTATCACTTTTCTCTATTCGCCAAGGTGTAGATTACTGGCTTTGAAATTGGGAATAATTTCACTTATACCATCCTCTCTGTATACTTTGAGTGTAACTGAACCCTTTATGGTCAAGACATCACAGTTGGTGATTCTTGATTCTGCTCTTATATTCAGCATTTTGTCACAGTATTTGTCATACTATAACTTGTCATTGTAGTACCTTTTCACCACTTCTGGACCAAGCAGATCAACCAGTTCTGCTTTCCTTACTTCCCCTTCTTGTTTGACCGCTTTAGCTTTGGCATCTTCCTCTAGTTTCTTTTGATGATTGATTTGTTTTTCAGTTAATGGATATACCTTCCATCTTTAGTGATAAAATCAAATTTCTTTAGCTTCTTTGTCTTGGAGTATTCAACCATAAAGCCAGTCATATGAGTTTCATCATCAGAATCACTGTCAGTACTCTCTTTCTCCGCCTCCTCTGAAGATAAAGATTTTTTTGCCTTTGTCTTCCTAGATATGCTCCCCCTCAGGTTGAGAGGAGCTTTTTGGTGGTGGTTGGAGAGAGGGAGATTGCATTTGAGTTGTGGTGGTTGTGATGACTAGGGGAATGATGGTTGTAGCAGGTGGTGTTGTTGGTTTTGGTTGTTGGTTGTTCAGGTTTTCTTTTTCATCTCTTTTTTGAAAAAGATGGGAGATGGTTGCTTGGTTTGTATTCTTCTCACCCTCAGCAGGCATAGTGTCAGCTTGCTCTACCGAAGGAACACTTTAATCTCCATCATTTGATGAGGCAGAATTTAAAACCTAGGTAAACTTGTTTAAAGCTTGAGTGACATTTAGCAAGAGGCTTGGAAGAGCATCCAAGGTTTTTAGCTTAGCTTGAACTGATGCAACCTGTGTTGGTAGTGAAATAAATTCTGCTGGAAGTTCCCACTGAAGAGTCTTTAGTTCAGCGACTTGAGATGCAAGACTGGTGACATTTTTTGTAATGTCATCCAGCTTGGTGGGAATTTCTTTCAAATCTACTGGAAGCTCAATCTCCAATTCATGAACATGTTTCTTTAACATTTTTACTTCTCCCGTTAGTTCATTAAGCTTGGAGGGAAGGTCCTTGATGTGTCTTTGTGTGGTGTATATTTTATTGATTCACGTTTTAAATTTATATTTTGCCGACTAAACAAAAAACAACACTTTAACGGGCAGTGTACCCGATCGGTAGTAGTTTCGTGGTAAGTAAGGAGTCAAACACTTGAAGTGAGGTTAAATCTATCAATTTAATTAATATCTTGGTTGTCTAATCTATGTTAATTCTACTCTATTCTAAATCTATGTCAGTCCTAGTTCCTAATTCTAACGGGAAAAGGGGGTTTTCAGAGAGACTGGCAAGGTTTGGTTGGTGACTACAATCAATTCAATGCACTTTTACCCACGCGAGCTAATTAACAAAAGATAAAAGAGCGATCTAGCCAAATATAAGAAAACCATATTAACCATTATTAATCCGATTAGAAAGTTGGTTTGTTTATTAAGTGCAATGATTTCTTCTCTTGATGTGGCATATCATTCTTAAGACTTAGGCGTTACATCATCATAAGACCTAGACACATTAATTCTGTCACAATTAAAGCATCCGCATAAAGCATCCTTATTTGCTGATTATAATCTATCTTAGGGATTAAAGCAATGGTGATCTTGTTAAACCCTAGCTCATAGAGACTTTACCCACTTACCGCTTAATGGTAGTTTATACACTAGTAGTCCACTTGTCCAACTATCCAATGGAATCAGAACGTAACTTGTTGGATTATCTAGGTCACCTGCTAGTCAACACGATCAATAAACCATTGGCTAGTTAAAGCAAGGTATATGACATCAAGTTCAGAAGGTTATGACTTAATGCTTTGGGGAGATTTGAAGATCCTATTTGAGCCTGATGAAAAAGATGAAGTCTGGAAGAATCAACATGCATACAATTTGATAAGCTGGAGACTATTTGATTCATGTGGAATTCATATTTTGTTGATGAACAATGGAATTGATATTCACATGATGAATGAGAAGAAATATCCTCTTAATCAAGAAATGTTATCAAGAATGTTAAGTAAAGATTGGAGGTTGATCATGAGAACACAATGGCATATGAAATTCTCAAGTTTATAAAGTCACAAGTACAGAAGTAGAAGAATGTTTGAAAGATTCCTCAGCAGAAGAAAAATAGAAGATTTAAGTCAGAAGAAACTTGGGATTTAAAGGTAAATCTCAAGTTTAAGGGAGGATTGTTAGGAATAAATCTTCAAAGATTAGTACTGTTGGAAATAGAACTAAACTGCTAGTATAATATTAGTACTGCTAGTGTTAGTTTGTACTGCCAGTGAAGAAGTTAATACTGTTGAAGGTTTTGAAGACAAAGACGTGTAACAAGATATGCATGGAGTTGTTTAGAATTATAGAAGATCTTAAAAGATTTATAGTTATCTTGTAAAGGACTCCTTGGTGTATAAAAGGAGATCCTAGGTCGTAAAGTTAGAGATAAGTTTTCCATCTCAGTTTTCCATAGAGTTCATAACTTCAAGGTTGTAAACCCTATCACTGAGTCAGAGTGATCATATTAATATATTTAGCTTGTTGTGTTGATTATATCTTTGTGTCAAAACATACTTTACTGTTTCATTAAGAATACTTCTTAGTGATATAAACTAGATTCCGCATAGTTTATATCATTCAATCAAAGTTTCATTCTTAGTATTTTTGGATTTATCCAAGGGTACTAAACCTTACAAGCTAAGGAGTTAAAGATCTATTCATTGGGATTAACAACCAAACACCCGTTTTGACCCTTTTACCTACAACTCTTATATCCAAAACACATACAAGTTGTAAGATACAAATACACATTCATGACAATTTTAAAAAACACATTGACTTTGACCTTAGGGGGGGTTCAACCATGATGGAGCTCGGTATCTATACTAAGCCCTAAGTGAAAATCCATACTTCTAATATTTGCTTTCGAATCTTAGCCTTTACCAAATGCTTTACCCTATTTGCAAGAAACTACAAAACGGTTAAACACTAAACCATAAGTAAAACACTTAGTAAGTAATAGACATAACATGGCATCATATATCACTTAACATATTCGCATCACATATATCACTTACTAGACCAAATAATAAATCATACAATCACTTACATTCTTTCATTTCAACATAAGCTCACATACCTTCATTAACATCTCAACTATGCATCATACA
>BQNB010119906.1:10316-20733 GCA_026074375.1 Tanacetum coccineum
TGCACTTTAGCATTGGTTTATGCCACAAAATGCCTTATGTTTGCTCCTGTTACATGTTTTTTGTATAGTCGGGACGATTACATTCGGACCACCTCAAATATCGGAGAAAATGTTTATTAGCTATGTTCGTACACATTACAAGTTGCTTGTGTTTCTTTCTTCCTGTGTTGTTATACGTTCTCTCCACGATGTTGTTGTTCATCGGAGTCCCTTGCTCGGAAGGAGGGATCATTGTGTCTCCTCCTCCGGCCTTATGATAAAGGTTTCGTGTTTTGACTTTGCCTTCCCATATGTGTTTCGTGTTTATGGGGTAAATGTGTTCCTTTATCAGTATCCGGAGGTAGCGAGCCATCCGAAGCTTACCATGCTTCGTGTTTGCATCATTGTTACTTATCCAACATAATTTGACTTTATCATGCTAAGGTAAAAATAAAATACTTAAATATAAAAGTTGAAGGGCCCTCCGAGGTGAGCTAACACTTTGAAAATGGCTACCTCGGTTGGGTTACATAGTGCTTTTAGACATATGCTATGATTACAAGTCCGTTTAGTTACTCCCACTAGCTTCACGGTTGCAGTTTGGTTTTGTTCCTGGTGCATTGTTTGTTGTTTTCCCTTTCTTGCTGCTGCTTGTCTCTTCTACCGATGGTCTTGTTTTGATACCTACTGATACTTCCTGGTTGAGGTATTCCAGGTTTATGGTTGCTAACCCTGTTAACACTTCTGCTTTTAGGTTCAAGATTTTTAGGAGATGTGTGATTCAGAACCTGTGGAATGGGACCGTTGCATCTATAATTTCCTTTATGTACCTTCTCTCATGTTCCATTGCTAGCATATGGTTGCCTTCTACCTGAGCAACCAATGTTAATGAATCAATGAAGACATGCAAGTCCTTCATACCTTGATTAGCAGAAGCAGCTAGTCCTGCCAATAGTGCTTCACAATCCATGGCATAGTTGGATGCTTTAAACTTCAACCGGATGGCATACGAATACATCTTTTCTTCGGGGCTGACTAGGATAATTTTGATGCCCGAACCTTCTTCAATTGCTTCTTTACCTAGGTATAATCTCCAAGCCCTTAGCGTCGGAGTTGATTTTGTGTGGAGTTTCTTGCTTAGGTTGAGCGTTCCCCCTTCGTTTGCATTTAGTATCTTTTCTACTTTCTCTCCTTGACCAAAGAACTTCCTTATCACTGACCCTTCAACCTCCTTTCTTTGGACGTACGAGAAGTCGTATGTACGTATCTCGGTAGCCTATTTTCCTAATCGTCCTTCTCTTCCGGAAAGCTTTAGTGTTTCTTCTACTGGAAATCTTTTATTGTTTTATTTCCATTGGCCTATTCACGGTTACCATTAACCTTATGCTTTCTAAAGACTGTTCTTAGGGATCTTGCTGTGTGAATTAGTGCTTGCACCCTTTTTTTTTGGGTGTAGCATATCTCTATTCCTTATAGCAGTTGGCTCACATAGGAAACAGGTATCTGGATCCTATCCCATTATACAATAACACTGAAACATATTGTCTCGTTTTTCTTTTGCCATATACATAACATTCGAAACTACTCCCTTCTTTTGATGCCAATGTTTGCAACTTGCTTAATTTCCTTTTAATCCTTAGGAGAGCTTCTTCAGCTTCATTGGTCCAGCCAAATTCTTTTGATGTCTCCATCCTCGTTCGGGGCTTCACGGTAATGGGGTGCTTAGGATTCCGCAAGCATTTTCCCGGGATGAACGAGCTATGGCTGTTAGTTGCAGGAATAAACTTCGTATTTAATTTGGACTTCTTGGAGTGGGGCTTAGGATGATTGCCTGTATTCTTCATAGGTCTGCCCTTAGTCCTTCTTCTATTACCATATATCCGAGAAACCTTACTTCTTTCACTCCAAACGAGGACATGGCCGGATCGATCTTGATGTTTACTCTTTTCAGCTTTCTTAGTGTTTCTTCGACGTCTTGAACCAGGTCCAGCTCACTTTTTGCTTTTTATTTACTATTTCTTTCCAAGAATATTTCCACGTACTCCGTCCCTCATTGATCGCTAAGACATTTTTCCATCATCCTCTGAAGTGTAGCACGGGGTTCGTTAATTTCTTTCGGCATATGGTTTGAAACAAATATACTCCTTCTTCCCGTATGAAACCCAGCAAGTTTTTTTCTTCGTCCTCTTCTTTTGGAGTGCCATCTTATTTGGCTGTATTCTTTTGGAAGTTGGAAGGAAAACATTTTTTAAACGATATCCCATAATAGATGCTACTCTTCCCCATCCTCCTGAAAGGGATTACAGTCCTTGCACGGGCATTTGTTAAGACAAGTACTCCACCTTACTTTTCCCAAGTCCCATTTTTTAGTATGACTTGGTATTGCATTAGTGATCCACTCGGGTGTAGAACCATTCTAATTAGTCCCTTCCCCTAACCAATTGGAACATCCTTTTGTTTTCAAGTGCTAGTCTTCCTTCAAGTGCCTAACGGGTCGCCTTCCTAGAGCGCCTCCAATTCGGAAAGTGGGATATATTTTTACTTGATGCTCCATGACGAATCGTAGAAACAATTGTTTTTGGGTCTGATCCGGTCCAGGCGAATAACTCTATGTTTTTTCCGGCACGACGCTACCAGTAGCTGCTTCCACATGGTTTCAACTTGCTGAAGTTGTCACGTACTGCTTCGGACGTTCCTGGCTGATGGTGTATACTTCTTCTGTGCCTTCTTTGCTCCGCGTTTTTTCAAGTGACATTGGATCTGAAGTAGGCCCTCTTCCGGAGTTACTTTTTGATCTTAGGATTACTTGCTCCCTTATCCTGGACATTTGTTCTTCACGTTGACACCATTGTACCTCCTTCCATGAACCTTGCACCCTCTCCATGTGTTTGCATTCTCGTAGAGCCTCTCTACTAGTTTTCATTGTTACGACTCCTTGGTTAGTGGGGAATTTGGTCATGGAGTGGATGGTAGAACCTACTGCTCCGAGGTTTCTCATTTCGGCCCTTCCTATTATGACGTTGTACGGCGAATGACATTTTATTATTGCGAACTCTATTAGCACCGTCTTGCTTCTTCCTACCTTTCCCATAGTTACTCGAAGGTCTATTACCCCCAGGGGGTGATATGTTTCTCCCGAAAAACCTATCATCGAAGCGTTGCACCTTCAGAGTTTCGACCGGATGTTGACATCGAGGTTTCTGAAGTAGTGTTCATACATGATTTCTGACGAACTTCCACCGTCAACAAGGATCCTTTGGACTTGATTTCCTTTTATTATTCCTTCTAATAGGATGGGTTCGTCCGTTAATTGACCCCGGGGGATTGCTGGAAAGGTGAGCTCGTTCATCATGCCGGACCTTCCTTCTTCAAAAGGTCTTTTATGGTTTCCTTCCTCCCTTATCATGTTTATGATTTTCACACCGTTCCTTCCCTGGTTCTCATTCCGCTGGTTGTTTCGACGGATGCCCTTCACTAGATGAGCCAATTTTCCTAAGGCCACGGCTTCCTCTATTTGATTCTTTAACTGATAACAGTCATTGATGTTGTGGCCTCTGTCCCCATGGTAGTCACAGAACTTATTCAAGTTTTGGGATAAGGAGTGTACACCCCCTATTCCTTTGTGCTTCCCTTGGTCCGCCTCTGTTTCTGGCTCTTTCAGGTCCTCCAGTCCATGCCGGACGAACGTATCCTTTGTCCCCTTGAGAAGGACGGACCATTTATGCTGACTCAGCGGCCACTTATCCTCTAATGAAGGCTCTGACCCTTTTAAACATTTTGTCCACCGTTTTGGGTATTTTGTCATTGAGCTTCTTGGCAAGTTCCGAACGACCATGGCCGTGCATAAAAGCTGTGATGCGTAGGACCGGAGGAACTCCCTTTATGTGTGAGATTTCAGATTTAAACCTGGCCATGAAAGCTTGCAAACCCTCATTCTGCCGTCTTTTGATGCCATGAATTTTTGTGGGGTCTTTAGCATATCCTTTTGTTGTGAAAATTCTTCCAAGAACTTCTGACTTAGCTCCTCGAAACTGTCTACACTCTTAGGGTCCAGGTCGTCGAACCAGTTTTGTGCCGCTCCTCCTAGGGTTTGACGGAACATTTTGCACCAAATGGGCATCAGCCATTCTTCTTGTTCGGCGGCCGCTGAAAATATACCTAAATGGTCCTCCGGATCTTTATTTCTTTCATATACCCTGATGTTCCGGGGAAGTTTTGCCCTCTTACGATATTTGAAACGAGTGATTCTTTGGGTAAAATGAGTGGTTTTAGGCCTTTTATAGGGTGAATTCTTGGTGTCTGAACCTCTTTCTCTTGGGCTTGGACCTTTCTCTTCTTGCCCTTTCCTTGGATGTGCTCTGGTCTTCCAACCTTTTTGACCTTCTTAAGTGTGCCAGCTCTTTATTCTTGGAGGGAGTCTTCTGTCTTTTAATGGTAGAGCGAGTTTGTCTGTGAGTATCAGATGTGCCAGAGAATCCGAGAGAAAATCGATCAAAAAATCCTTTGGCTAGTGACCCGGCCGGAGCTTCTTTGTCAGAATCGGCATAGGCAAGTTTTCTTAGTGTAGCTTTCATCTTGGCTTGCTGGTCATGCTCTTTGATCATGGTTCTTAATATATCAATGTTTTCTTTGATGAAGGCCGGAGAAAGGGAAGGGTTTTTTGCGTTTGTAAGACTGGTTTGGTAGGTCCCCCATGGGTTTCCGTTCCCGTGTCCCTTGTCGCCACTCCTTGAAATTCCTCCTACATAGGCTGCGAGTCAACCATGTCTCTTTCAGTTTTCTTCTTTTGGGTAGATTGGGATGCCGGGTCCCACGGATGGCACCAAATGTTGAGGTAAATTTAAACTTGGTTCTTCCGGAGAATAGTCCCTCGTCTCCTAGCTGAAAATAAGAAAGAACACCGTTAGCTCGCCCCGGGGTGTGAGTCCGGGACCAACTTCGGTGTGAGAATAAGTACAATGATCGTGAGATAAATGCGGAGAATATAAAGTATGGTCCAGAAAGGTGTTGTGTGTGTCGTCCCGAGGAAATGAGCTCTCCCTTTATACCAATTGGGATTCGCTACAAGACATAACCGTGGGGCTCTCTCTTGGTACAACTTGTCGATTACGTGTCCTTCCAAGGACAGTGGTCCTTCACAAGGACTGTACCTTTGTCTGATTTTCCTTTAACATCGCTGCATTAGGACGGAGCTAATAACTCCGGACCTGATATGTCCTTCGACATACCAGCTTCTCCGAAAATCTAGTGGTGACTCCGGACCTGACTTGTCCTTCGACAAGTCAGCATCTCTGGAGCTTTTGTTTAGTTTAGCCCATGCTAGTTTAGCAGAAGCATCTAATCCACTTTTATCATTTGGATGTTCTAGGGGGAGACTATACCTCATCATCTACTTTGCGGCTAAGAGCATCATCAGCTACGTTCATCTTTCCCGGCTTGTATACTTTCTTGTAATCAATTTAAGTAAGGAAATCTTGCCACCTGGCTTGTTTGGGGCTCAACTTCTTTTTTGTCTGAAAGTAACTTGTAGTGATGTTGTCGGTTAGGATGGTGAAACGACTTCCCAAAAGATAGTGCCTCCAAACCTTTAGACAGTGGATAATAGTCGTCATCTCTTTCTCTTGTACCGTATATTTCTGTTCCGTATCGTTCAGCTTTCGACTTTCAAAAGCAACTAATGTCCTTCTTGCATCTAGACTCCACCGATTATAAAATCAGGAGCGCCCGTATGCAGCTCATAAGGTTTTGTGTAATCGGATAATGCCATCACTGGTTCCTTGGACACAGTTTCCTTTAACTTTTGAAAGGCATCTTCGCACTCCTAGCTTCATTCCTACGTCTTGTTCTTTTTAAGTAAATCAGTTACTAGACTGGCAATAGCTGGATAACTATTTATAAATCTTTGATAGTAGTTTACCAACCCGAGGAACGACCTTAGTTCGGGGACTTTGGTTGGAGTTTGCCAAGTTTGGATATCATCGATCTTGGAAGGGTCCATCATGAGTCTCCCTTCTCTTATTCGATGTCCAAGGAATTCTATTTCTGGTTTGGCAAAGTCGTATTTCTCAAGCATGACAAACATCTTATGCTCTCGAAGGACCTTGAATACCTTTCGCAAGTGCTCCACATGATCTTCGAGTGTTAAGCTGTACACCACAATATCATCCAAATATACAGCCACAAATTGGTCTAGAAAAGGACTGAAAGTCGGTTCATTAGTGTGCAAAAAGTGGCAGGAGCATTTATGAGACCAACCGACATAACGAGAAATTCAAACGCACCGTAACGAGTCATGTAGGTTGTTTTAGGTTCATCACCAGCTGCAATGCGTACCTGGTAATATCTTGATCGTAAATCAAGTTTGGAGAAGTACCTGGTATTTCCCAGTTGATCGAAAAGATCTGCAATGAGAGGGTTAGGATACTTGTTCTTCACTTTGACTTTGTTGAGAGCCCGATAGTCTATACACATTCGTAACGACCCATCTTTCTTTTTTCCTAGAATAGCATCGGTGCTCCGTAAGGGGCCTTAGAGGGTTAGATGTTTTTGACGGGTACATGCAAATTGGTAAACGATCTTCGCGTGAAAGTTTATTAAACTTCACTAAATGCATATATACTTTATATGTTGAAGAGTTTTTAAGAAAACCTAATTTTGTTGTAGATATCATTTCATCACCATGAACACAAAAATAAGAAAAAAGATTTTAGAGAGAGAAAGAACTAGAGAGAGAGACAAAGAGAGAAAAATGAAGATGGTTACTTGCACTAGAAAAGAAAAATGAGAAGCAACACCCTCTCCACACTTAGAGAGGGCTTTATATAGTTACAAAAGTGGACAAGCCTTGTGGGCTTTTCTTTGGGCCGGATCTATTACAAATGGGCTTAAGCCCGACAACTAGGCCCAATTAGCTTAGATAAATTCCCGTAAACTAAGTTTTTCTTATACAAGGCTCGGGAATATTTAATGACCATCACTTTAATAAAAACACGGCTAACAATCTCCCCTTAAGGGGTGGTCATTCAATTATGGATCCTTCTTGTGACGTCTTGAGTCTTGGAGCCTTGTATTCTTGGGAATTCTTTTGAAGTTCCATTTGCGTGCTTGTGATCTTGGATCTTGATCTTTAACTTGATATTCTTTGACAAAATACTGATATTGTGGTATTTGGCCTTGATTTTTCTTGACTACTGAGATCTCTGAATCTTTATCCTTGAATCTTTATGCCGCCTTGCGATCTTGTGTCTCCACCCTCATGCTCAAGGTCTTGAAAGCTTGCTGATAATCTCTCTCAACATTTTCTTTAACATGATTACTTGTACCACATCACGGTAGGAGTAGTACTTGATCCACTTGTAAAATATATCTTTGTTAGTGTCTGGAAATCTTGTCAAAAATGTTCTTTTGAGGAAGTGCTTGTACATTAGATATATCGGAAGACGTTGATAGTTTGAGCTTTCATCATGTATGTATCTTTGTCGATTGAGCATGTCTTGAGTCTTGACTCCGCTGGAACGAGGTTGTAACGCCGTCACTTATACCTAAAATATGATGTTAGTGATAAACAATAGATATAGACGAATATGGCTTTGTCATTCGTCTTGAGTCGGTTACATTAACCTCCGGTTCCGTGAGGACCGTTTTACAGTATAAATACTGTACCTGTGATAAGGTAGGTTCAATTTAGAAGAACCTCCTTGACAGGGTTTCCAGCTTAAAGTATTAGATCCTCTAACGCGGTTGCATTAGATTCACCGTACTTGCTTGTTCTCATTACCAGAATGTCTCAAAGCAGACAACATAGTAAGAGTGAATCAGATAGTTACTATACTGGACCAAAATCGATATCCAGTTGACACAAGCTTGATTCATTTAGAATCTCGCAAGTCACCTACCAAGAGCTTGTTTGATGTTGGCTCAAGAAGGATTTTCATCATCACTGTGAATACTAAAGAATATCACTCTGATGTTCTGGCAATTATCACAAGGATAATGCGTAGGACTTATTTTGATACCAAATGTTGTATAATGATGTACGACATTTTATATATTGGAATTTGTGTCCTAGTGAGCTTCTTTAATGGATCTCATTTGGCCTGACTCTATAAGAGACATTTGTTATTTGGTAAATCAGAGGCTTATGAGCGGACTGCACTTTTACTATCAACAATTTGGAGTGAGAAAGCCTGATAGAAAGTGTTGAATCTCTGTGAGAACTGATTTCACAGTCTACCCGCCTCCTTTGAGAGAGATTCTGAGTGGCTCGGAAGGGTATGTGCATTAGTACCAGACTCTGACGCTAAACTGGGGTGTCAGTCTTCAATACCGAATCATCTTAGTGTATATACCGATACAATTATGTATGGAGGCCTTCTTTCTTTACACCCTTTATCCTTACATTTCTTTTTCATTCTTTAACCCCTTCAGTGCATACCGAGACTTCATGACTAGTACCTTGTTGGGTTTGTTCTAGTACTAGCTCCATCTCAGTTGGCACTATACCCTTATTCTCACTTTACTCCTTTTCTCAATCATACCTAGGACTTCTACTCTATCTAATAGAGTGTTCCTGGGTAGATCCCTTCGGTTCTGGCTGGATCATGGAACAAGTAAACCTAACCTTAACAGACTTATAACTCTTTGAGAGATAACAGTTGGTCGGTCTTTTGGGGTATTGCCATGAAGATCCATAAAACTATTTGATAAAACATCAGTCAACGTGTTTGAGAAATCATTTGAGACACATTGAGTGTTTCCAGAGTTACCAAAAACCTCCCCCTACACATATGCACCATATTATGAAAGAGTTTTGCATATGCGAGGTTTGGGAACACACTTATAGATTGAAGATCGTATCCGTTATTAATCCGTATTGATCACATTTTAATCACTATTTTATCCCTCAAAAATTGCACATGTGTTTACAATTTTTGACAATTAGTGAATTAAAAACATGTTAATGTCCGGAATTCACATGAGCCTAACTAAGTCTTGGGAGAACATGAGTGCATGCAGAATGAATCATATTATTATACTTCTCCTCAATTATAGAATTGAGTGAAAACTTGGAGTGGGAGTTTGTTGAGCATACAATTTTGAAAGAATTTGAAATTTTCTTTTTGAAAATATCTTGAAAAAATGTCCTCAACAGGAAAATATGTGAGATATATCTTATTTACCATCATGTTTCTTAGTACTTCTCTTGAGCATTTAAAACTTTGAATGTTTATATGACATTGCTCAAGACCAAGAAGATATGAACTTCCCGTTGTTTAGGATAAATGTACATAAATGAACATTTTCCTTTCTTTAGGGCTCGAGTCCTAAGCTGACATTTACTTAGAAGTCGTAGAGAAAAAGTGAAAGGACATGTTTTGAAAGCATTAAAAACTCTCGCTCGAACTTCATTTATTCACCCGTGTTAATATTAATCAACATTTCTAGGTGCGCAAATGTTATCGATTGTCGAGAGACATGTCGGAGAAGAATATTTTTGGTATTTTTGAAATTTTTTTGATTTTATATTTTGCTTTTATAGGTTTTATATTTTTATATTTTTCTTTTTTGATAAATATATACAATTGTGTAATGTTTTAGACACACAAAAGAAGATATGAGAGAATGTGTCTAAAAGCATTATAACTTGGTTTTCAAAAAGCTCCCCCTCAAACATTGATCCACTTATAAAGAATGATTCGAATTTTGAAAGCGACATGAGAAGGGAGTGTTGAACACAGAATTTTAAAAGATTTTGAAGAATCCTTTTGAAAAATTCTTGAAAAATTATGTTTAACAGTTTTGAAAACAAGAAGATTTCTCTTCTTTTGAAGGTAAAGCGCACTGAAGCGTACACTCCCCTTTTATCTAAAGCTCGGGTTATGCACTAAAGTGTACATAAGCCATTGACCTAGAGATTAGAGAACAGCAATCGGATAGATAGAAGTATGTTGTTTCCTTAGCCTTGATAACCTGCCAAGAAGAGAAATGGAATTCGAAAACCCTTTTCTTGAAGGTTTCAAGGGATTAGAAATACTTGCATTGTCAAACACAGATTTTTTAGACTTATTCTCGATGTTACTGGATGCAGTTAATTTTCCACACATGGCAAATATTCTTCCAGTTGGAATACACCTAAGACAAGTTATAGGTTTGCTAGGCCTAGATGAAGCAAGACTTTCTTTGGACCCTAACTCCTTTGATTTCTTGGCATTTGCCTTATGTTTCTTTTGATTTTCATGTATTGAGACATTGGCACTTTGGTTATCAGCACGAGAATTCATGTCATTCACATAATTAAGCACACCGACATCATGATTGGCAGTAACTAAACATTGCTTACACATAACACAAACAATTTTAGATTTAGCATTTCGAATGGCAAACATAATGTTATTACATTCAGATGACATGTGCTTTTGATTCTTAGGAATTTAGGAAT